>JAEQBA010002642.1:87548-171248 GCA_019434445.1 Phalangium opilio
TTAACTACACTAAAATTATAGAAGGGATCAAGGGAGTTGGTTTTAATCTTCACGACCATTTACCCGAAAGCGTGGTTCGGTGTTTCGAAAACACTTGCAAAAAAGAGGCATTATGGACCAAGCCCTTGTGTCCACCTTCAAATTATTTAAAAATGTTTCCCACATTGCGGAGATTCAACTCATTTGGAACCACGTTTTGGCGTCCAGGGTTAGATGCTATATTAATTTTAGAGTTCGCAAAGGCGGTGGAATTTTAAGCTGAAAGATGGACCTTATTCTATGAGGTTTTTTACGAATGTTGAAACTCTGAGAAGAAACCATCAAATGAGACTCATCTTTTAGCTTGAATTGTCAGCCACGGCGCCATTGCGAGCGCAGGTAAATCTCATCACGTTAATAATAATTTTATGCAAATAGGAGGAATATCGAAATTGCCAGAGATAAATGTAGACGGCCCTTTTTCCCAACTTCCAAGCAAAATAGACGCATTGGAAAATGAAAACGCTTTTTTAGAAGCAAGTAAAAGGAAATGTTTGATGGAAGTTAAAATGATTGAGGAAAAATGGAATCAAATATAAATAAAATCAATCGTTTCCAGCAAAATGTTGCTCAAGAACAAGAGGTTGGGGGCTCTCGTGAAAGAGTCCATGACTCCTTCTGATTTTCCGAAAGTATTGGATATTTTGGGCAGAATAAAAGTTCATTTCAGCGACGAAGATTTTTGCCAAACCTTAAAAAGAAATGATGTAAATCAAGGACTTTTTATTGATTCAGGTTAGTTAGACATTCCAAAATGCATTGGACCATTGCAATATTAAATGATACATGTGGGCCTTTAGGTGATGGCAACACGCGTAAGTGTAACTTTGACAGTTCATTGGTCTAATGCCCTGTGGAATGTACCTACACGAACGCGTTTAGAGGATACATTACATATACTCTCTAATCTTTATATTCTTTTAATTATATTTATTCTTCTAGAAAATGGAAGTGAGGATTCTTCGATTCCAGCTACTCCAGGAAGAAATTTCGAAGGTTGGTGATTTACTTACTATTATTTAGAGAAACGCTAACAATTACATATTTTTAAAGACGGTTTGGGGGAACCGAGCTGCTCAACGACCACGTTAGAGCAAACGACACCTTCATCCGAAACCTCCAAAAATAGAAAAAATTAAATTGCCATGACCATGTAATTGAAAAATCAAAGCTTAAGGTTAACAAGAGAAAGAAGTTACAAGAGGAAGAAAGAAAAAATTTGAAGAGGACAAAAGAAAAAAGGTGCGAGAGGTAAAAAGAAAAATAATAGAAAAGCAGAAAAGGCACAAGACCAAAGAGGAAAAACAACAAAAGGCCAAAGAGGAGAAACTACAAAACTTAAGAGACAAAGAAGAAAAGGAAAAATTGGAGAATTATAAAAAAGCAGAAGAGGAGGAAGACTATTATAGTGAGGAATCAATTGAAAGCGAAGAGTCTAATGGTAAGGGTGAAATTATTAATTCCCTAAATTTAATTTCCTAGTTTTATTCCTTGAATATAGACGATAATCTCAAAGAGGACGAAGAAAATGAAAGTAATTTCATCGGTAATAAAAGTGAGAGTGAAAATTCAGACTCTGACAATAATTCCAAAGTTTAAAAAGTAAAATTTAGTCAGTGTAATGTTTTAAAAGATTTCAAATATCACTATTTAAAAAGTGTTTAAAAAGATATTACTAAATTCATTTTGTAATAAATTCATTGTTTTTGAATAAATCCAATGTTTAAAAATTAAAATTTAGTCAGTATTATATTTTAAAAGAGTAGAAATATATTTGAAAAGAGATTACTAAATTCATTTTGTAACAAATTCATTGTTTAATAAATATATTCATTTTTAATTGAAGAATGTTTGGCAACTATTTTAAAGGGAACTGCCCATTTAGGACTGAGTTTTCTCATAATTTGACCAGTTGTACTTGTTAAGGGATGGCTTTCCATCCATACTAATGTTCCAACCTCAAATTCCAGAGGCTCATGACGGAGCTCAAAGTATTTCTTTGATGAGCTTAAGCTAATTTAGATAATTCATTTCTGAATTCTATTTGTTCCTTAAGTACTTTTAAAGCTTCAGTACGGTCGGGATCATCAGGGACCTGAATGGGCTCTTCAATATCCAAATCCCAAGGGAGACGTGGCTCCCGCCCTAAATTCGAAAAGAAAGGGGATCTGCCCGTGGTTTCATGGGGTGCTGAATTAAAGCAAATTGAAGAAGGTCCAGGGTTTCATCCCATTGCTCATGGTGATACCCTAAATAGAATGATATTAGCTCGCCCATTACTCGATTTAGTCTTAAGCGGGGGGTAAATAAATTTTTATCAGGACAATTCCTATAAGGTCTTTTTAAACAGAAGATTATTCTTGAGCTCAAACAATTTATGCCTAACTGGGTTAGGATCTTCTAAGGAAGTTATTATGGGAGAAGCAAAAGGGTCTTCCTTTTGAGATGGTCTCACGTCTTCCAAAGTGAAAATTGAATAAAAGGCTCTAGGACCTTGGGGGACGTACTTGACCTTGCTCAGTGTTACTAGAGGATGTTGTAGTACTACTATTTGTTTGATAACTTAAACTTCTACTAGTTGGATCCTGAATGCTAGTAGATTGAGAAAGGGAGGAACTAAGGCTTAAACTTACGACTTTTATCGGGGCCCTCTTCAAAGCGTCAGCTACCACAATCTCTACTCCTTTCTTTTGTTTAATTTTAAAATCAGAAGTTTGAAGGTACATTGCCCATTTAACTAGAGGAGAATTTGGTTCCCTGATATAAAATAACCACTGTAAAGCTTAATGGTCAGTGAGAACTGTAAATTTCCGACCTTCTAAAATGGGTCTAAATTTTTTAACTGCGCAAAGAATAGCTAAACATTCTTTCTCGCTAATGGAGTGCCTTGTTTCAGCATCTTTAAGTTCTGTGCTAGCATAAGCTATAGAGACTTTTATATTATCTTGAATTTGGGATAGAAGGGCACCTAACCCTGCATCACTAACATCTTTAGTTAAAATGCACGGGGAATCCCTTTTAAAAGAAGCTAAAGGCGTAGCCTTACAAATTTCTTCCTTGATCCTTTCGAACGCTTTCTTCTGTTCGGTATCCCAATTAAATTTCTGTTTTTTTTCTTTTTTTTTATTAACAGGAGCTACTTTCTGCGAATATTGATTAATAAACCTATTTTGTCATCCTGCCATCCCTAAAAATCTCTGAACTTTCCTGATATTTTTCGGTGGGGGGAGTTTCTTAATAACTTCAATTTTTGACGGTTCTATATGCACTCCGTTTTCATTAACAATGTGACCAAAATTATAGGTTCTCTTTGAGCGAAACGACATTTCTTATAGGACATATTTCAAACACTACTACTATTACTAAGGGGGATATAATCGTCTAAATAGTCAATTAAGTGGAAGTTATCAATGTCTCTAAAAATCTCTATTAACCGCTGGAAAGAGCTAGGGGCGTTACAAAGCCCAAAAGGGAGAACGTAAAACTCGTACTTTACCATTTGAGCCACAACAGCCGTTTTTGGTCTACTTTTTGGGTGCTAGTAACTTCATTTTAGGTCAAGGGTGGTTATATATTTTGGTCTTCCCACTCTGGCTAGCATGTCCTCTATGTTGGGCAAAGGATAACGGTCCTTAATGGTGACACTATTAAGTTTTCTGTAATAAATACTAAACCGTTAGAGTTTTCCCCGTTTCGTTTGATCAACTAAAGCTACGGGCGAAGCCCAAGGAGATAAGGGAGTTCTAATGATGCCGTCATTTTGCATTTCACTAACATGTTGTTCAATTAATTTTTCTTCTTATCGTTAACTCGATAAGGCTGAGATTTTATGGGCGGATTAGAACCCCTATGAACCTCGTGGAAGACTAGTCCTGTTCTTCCTACGTTATCCGAAAACAACTCAGGAAATTTCAATAAAAGGGATTCTAATTGATGACGTTGTTCATCAGAAATAGGGGCTGCGGAAACTGCGTCCCTAATACTATTCACAATCTCCTATTGGATCCTTTTCAGTTGGAATTGAAAAAGGGATCTTTAAGTTACCCACTAAACATTGAGATGATTCAAAATCTAATTAGACCCTGTTTTCTTCAAGGAAATCTTGACCCAATATAAAGTCACTATTGAGGGAAGGAACTATGTAGAATTTAAATTTAAATTGTTTCTCACTTTCATTTGACTTAAGAGTAAACTCTAGTTCGTGAGAACCTTTTGTAAATGTATATCGGCCATCGCCCCAAACTATACAATCTAATTGTTCATCTTCAGATAATTCTGAAGAGTTTCTATATTTACAAATCTTTTGCCACTGATCTAAATTGACAAAAGAGGCATCAGCTCCACTATCTAACTTAGCGTGAACTGTCGCGTGTTCAAAAGTAACGGGAATGGTAACCCTTTTATAAACTGAACCTTTCCTGACGGATTCAATCCTCAGGGGGAACGCGACACGCTTTTTGGTAGGGGTATTTACTGGCGCCGGGAGAGGGACCACGAGGAACCTCTCCCGTCTGGGCTTCCCCCGACTTGCTAATCTTTTTTCTTGACAGTCGGGTGCCAGATGACCTGGTTTCTGACAATTATAACATGTTATAGTACGTGTAGATGGGTAGGACAAGGCCAATTGACGACCGGGAGATTTTTATCTCTGATTATTGTTAAGAAATTACGACACTCTGAGTAAGTTAAAGATAAAGTATTTATTGTAGCTCCATGATAAGCTAAAGTCAAAAAACCTCCCTCGATTACACCGTGCTCTAGTATATATATAGAATGAATATGTTTTTTATGCCAAGCCTTATCTTTAGGTTAGGTCTAATATTATTTTAAGCTAGGCCTATTATGACATCTTTCCTTTTCCCGAAGTATTTATACAAAAGTAAATTACTGAATTAAAGTCTTATACAAAAGTAAGTTACTGAATTAAAGTCTTATGCAAAAGTAAATTACTGAATTATAGTCTATGCATCTTTTTACATTGAAATTGGTTGCGTTTTATATCTATACAATGCTGCTAAATTAAGTTGACAGAAACTGTTTGATTTTTTTCGAGTCGATGCTGTAGTCTTCTGGATTGAATCTCTTGGGTGGAATATTAGGTCGTCCACTCCTTGTTCAGGCCTGACTTTGAGTTGTGTTCGTTTCCAGGCGTTCCTCTCGCCGACTGAATGCTGGTGGGAGATTGGAGGGTGCTATTATGCTGCCTAGTGTTGGTCGTTGCGGTGATGTTTGATGAGCTGCGCTGGCTTCGCGGTTAGGCAATGTCGGCACTGTCGGGTTTTGGCTTAGACTGGAATTTGCGTTTTGTACCCGATTTGGAGGACGCCCTGCTCTCGAGAAGGCTTTTGGGCTGCTGTCAGAGATTCTTGGGTTGGCGTAGGTAACTGTCGTTCGCTTTTGGATTGCCCTCTTTGATGTGGTGAGGATTTTGCCTGAAGTCTTCGCGCAGGTGCACTCTTGTGCGACGGAAGCTTTGTCCCTCTCTGGTCTTTATTTGATAAGATCTTGGCTCTGGGCCTGAGCTGATAACTGTTGCGGGTATCCAGTTGCGGCGACCTGCTTGATAATATATGGCTTGTCCTGGTCGAAATGGTGCTAGTGTCTTTGATGTGGAAGTTTGTTTATTGTTGAAATGGGTGGTCATGTCTCTTTCCTGTTGAGCCATGGCTTTCCTTTCGTTGTGTACAGGATAGTTCGGTTCCAGAACTTTATTCGAAGCTGTTAGTGGTGTTCTTATTCTACGTCCCGGTTGACCTTTGGGGTAGCTCGGTATTCTAATAATACGTGTGATAAGTCTTTCCCATTCTCTCTGGCTTTGATGATGGAGTTCTTCAGCGTTTGGATGGCCCGTTGGACTGGGGGTAGTACGGCGAGGAGGTGACGTGCTTGATTCCCCATTCCTCCATGAAGGCTTGGAATGCGGCCGAGTTGAATGGTGGGCCATTGTCGGAGATCAGACGCTGCGATGGACCGTGTCTAGCGAAATGTGGCTTCAGAAATTCGATTACCGAATGGGCGGTGGTATTAGTTAACTCTTTAGCCTCGATGAAATGTGAGAAGCAGTCGACTAATATTATGTAGTTATGGGTGTCGATTTTGAAGAGGTCAGTTCCCACCAACTCCCAGGGAAGCAATGGTAACGGGTGTGGCTTCATCTCCATGGGTGGATTTGCTCGTTCTCGCCTAGCACAAGTTGAGCACATGCGGATAAAGTCGGTTAAGTCTTGTGTGATGTTAGGCCAGAAGACGTTAACTCTAGCTTTAGCCATACAGGAGTTAATGCCCTGATGCGTTGCGTGTAGTTGCTCCATTACTTCCTTCTGCAATGCTTTTGGTACGACCAGACGTGTTCCCCGAAAGAGTAGGTTGTTCACGATATGGAACTCATCCTAATACTGCCAGAAGGACTTGAGCTCAGGGGAAAGTGTTCTGTATTGTCTTGGCCAGCCCTCCTGTACGAATGACATGACTGTTTGTATGGTGGGATCACTGCTTGAAGCTTGTTTATATCGGGTGTGCGTTTGCTCGGGTAGAGCAGTGATGGCATGTACTGCAGCGTTGGGACCTTCCAAGTTGTCGGTGTCTATCTTGGTTCGTTTTTGGGGGGCCCTTGAGAGCATGTCCGCAATCAGTAGCTGTTTGCCCGGTACATAGACGAGGTTTATCTGATATCGAAACCAGAGACCTGCACGGGCCGAGTTTTTCAGGCCCGACCCAAGCCCGGCCCGGTTTTAGAATTTTGAATAAGCCCGAAACCCGGCCCGAGTCCGAGTACATAGTTGGTTTTTCGGCCCGTTCCGGCCCGGCCCGTTACATGCATTAACCAAGCCCGGCCCGGCCCGGCCCGACACATTGAATGAATTGAACAGGCCCGGCCCGGCCCGTTACACGTAGTTCAGTTGTAATTTTTATATTTTTTTACATAAAATCAATGATTTGAATTCATATTTGCTTTAGCGTCGTGTATTATTCATTTCTTTTGATAATTGTTCGTCACATTTGTTCTTAGAAGCTTATACTCATTTAAATAATCTTTCATTTGAACTTTGGATTAGATGAGAATCAAGTTCGGCCCGGCCCGGCCCGTTAACTTCCAAAATTTTAAAAGCCCGACCCGGCCCGGCCCGTTAATTTCCAAAATTTTGAAAGCCCGACCCGGCCCGGCCCGATACAATTTTCAAAAGTGGAAAGCCCGGCTCGGCCCGACCCGATCGGGCCGGGCCTCGGGCCGGACCGGGCTTGAGCCCGGCCCGTGCAGGACTCTGATCGAAACAACCGCATTAGTAGTCTTTGTAGGCGAGGCGATTTATTGTGCAAGGGTTTCTCTACTAGTCCGATGAGAGGGTTATGGTCCGTCTGTACTGTTATTCGGGTTCCGGCTATGTAGTGATGAAACTGCTCACAAGCGTAGACTATAGCCAACATTTCCTTCTCTATTTGAGCATATCTGCACTGAGTAGATGTGAATGACGTAGACGCGTATTCTATAGGATGTCCTTCTTGTATGAGAACCGCTCCAACTCCATGCTGGCTTGCGTCGACAGAGAGGGTGATGTGCTTTGTGGGATTGAAGAAGGCTAGCACTGGGGCTGTCGATGCTAGTGTCTTCAGACGATCGTAATGGGTCTGATGTGTTGGTTCCCACTTGAAGACGGCGTCTTTCTTCAAAAGTTCTCTTAGGGGTGCAGTGTCTTCATTTGCATGTGGTATGAACTTAATGATGTAGTTCACCATGCCGAGGAAGCTCTGTAGCGCGGCTTTATTTGGTGGCGGTGGAAGCGAGGTGATGGCTTGAACTTTGCGTGGATCGACCGAAACCCCATCCGGGCTTAAAATGTGACCGACGTATTCCGTTCTGGTTACCGCTAGTTGAAGCTTATTTTGACTGAAACAGAGGCCTGAAGTCCAAGCTCTCTCTAATATCCTGCTCAAGGCCTCCGTGTGCGAGGTCATATCTGGGGTTGCGATGAGGAAGTCGTCTGTCGATATGTTGACCTCGGGAAACTCGGCTTTCGGGAAGATTCTCCGCATAACGCTTTGACATATCTCAGACCCGGTCGAAATTCCCATCGGTAGCCTCGTGAATCTGAACTGTCCCTCCGGTGTGGCAAAGGTACATAGCCTTGAGCTGGCGTCGTCTAGTTGAATTTGCCAAAAGGCGTTTTGTACATCCAGTACGGTGAAGACGCTGGTACCACTCAATTCGGCAAAGATTTCTTGCGTTGTAGGAATGGGAAACGGGTTGAGTTTGATAGCCTTGTTCAGTCGCCTCGGGTCAATACAAATTCTCACGGACTGTGGACCTTGAGAGCCTTTGTTTTTGGGTACGACCACCATAGGATGAACCCAGTCGCTGGCTTCCGTCACCGGAACAATTACCCCATATTGAAGCATCCTTCTGCTTGGACGGGCTGTAGTAGAGCGACTGGTATTCGGTGGGCTGTTGCGGCCGATGGTGTGGCATGCGGTTTTAGTTCTATCGAGTGTTTGCCCGGGATTTTACCAATGTTTCCAAATACGGAGTGGTATTGCTGGATGACGAGCTCCGGTGTGATGGCGAACTCTGGTGCATCATCGGTATGCTGGACGGTGAGGATGGTATGAGAGCGTTGCGGCGGTGGTCCTAATTGGTTTCGATGATGCTCGATAAGCCCCAACTGGAGGGCTGCCGCAGCCCCCAAAATTGGAGTTCGGTCCTCTAAGGTGACGTAAAACGGGTGCGTCGTCTGTGCGTTACTGGACGTGCAGGGAATATCTATGATACCAACGATCGGGACGGTATGACCAGTGTATGCGGTAATGACGTGTTCAGGATGTCGTAGTGGTTTGTCGGTTGGGAGAGCCTTGTACATCTTATTGGTGATGATATTCACCTGGGAACCCGTGTCCACTTTGAATATCACGGGCTGGTCGAAGAGGTATATTTGGTCGAGGATTTCGTCTTCGCAAGGCCGTGAGTTTTGTAGGATCGTTTCATTCAGTAGGCAAGTGGCAACGGAGCTGTTTTGTGATATTGCCTGAAGTGTGAGGCTGTAGGTGAAGTATTCTTGGTTTGGTGTTTGAAACTGTTCGTCGTAATAAGGAGCATCAGAGTCAAATTCGTGTGTGTCCCCATTAAAACGGGCGCTGTCGTCGTGATGATGGTGTGCCTCGGAGAGAGCGTTCGTGCTGCGACATTTAATTCTCCAATGTCCTCGGTTATGGCAGCCCAAGCATTTGGCGTTACGAGCAGGGCAAGGTCGTGTATCATGATAGGTGCCACAGTTACGGCACTCGTTCGGCAGTCGCTGAGCGTTGCGAGAGTATTGTTGGTTTTGCTGGGGCCGCTGCTGGTTACTATGGAACTGTGTCGCGTTCTCGTAGGGTAACCGAGCGTGGTGGCGGCGTGAGTGTGCGAATCGTTCCTAGTCACGGCTACGTTGTTTGAGATACCTTTGTCTCTTAAGTGCGTCGATCGTTGTTACGTCCGGAGGAATGCTGGACCGGGATGCGGATGGTTTCATGGCCAATGCGTGGAGGCTGGAAGTTTCCTCTGCCTGGCAAGCGGCCACGGCAACATCCAACGTTAAGTTTGCCTTGCTTTAAAGCTCCTTGCGTAGCATTTCGTTTCGAATGCCAACTACAATAAGTGTGGTGATTAGAGAATCTGTTAAGGGCGAGAGCTCGCAGTCCTGGGCTTTGCTTTTCAGGTCCGTGAAGAAATCATCGAATGTTTGCGATTCTTGTTGCACGGTGGTAAGGAACAGATAGCGTAGGTAGAGTAGGTTCTTATAGAGTTTGTAAAAGGTGTCAAAGGCTTTCAGTATTACCGCTACTGTCCGTGCGTCGTCGACTTCAGCGATTGGCAACGTGTTATAGATGCGTCGTCCATTAGGGCCCAAGATGTGTAGGATGGTGGCTCGTTGTGTTGTACTGTTTCATCTGCGAGCTTGGCGGCGGTCGCGTAGATTTCGTATCCCTCCTTGTACTCGCGCCACGCTACGGCCGGGTTGGATCCTGGTACGAACGGTGCGGGGCTCTTGAAAGACGTCATAATGCTCGTTGTAATGGCTGCTGCCCGAATAGGTGACGGTGGTAGTTAAGCGTGATTGAAGAGCGTGGGCTTAATGGATCCCACCTCTATCACCATGTTAAGAAATTACGACACTCTGAGTAAGTTAAGGATAAAGAATTTATTGTAGCTCCATGAGAAGCTAAAGTCAAAAAACCTCCCTCGATTACACCGTGCTCTAGTATATATATAGAATGAATATGTTTTTTATGCCAGGCCTTTATTATTTTAAGCTAGGCCTATTATGACAATTATTATATCTATTATAGGATCTTTGACCTCTATAGGAGTTGTTAGCTTTAGCTTTGGCTCTTGAGTCTAAAGGTTGTAAGGGATATTCCCTTTTAGGATGTGAAGGAGAGGTAGGAGGACTAGAAGGGCTTTGACACTGCCCAGGGAAACAATGACTATTTTCGGGGGCCCAGTTTTTAGGGCAAGATGATACAGCCTTGGTTATGGTCTTAGGTTTAGGGGGAGATTTCCTCTTTTCCCCTTTTTCAGCATTCTTTTTCCTTTTTCCTAACTTCAATATCCTTTTCAATTATTTTACAGGAATTCCTTAATTGTTCCATTGTAGTAAATTGCAAGAAAAGGAGAAGAGTTCTTAGTTCATCCTTTAAATTGCTCTTAATAATAGGAACTAAATCCTTTTCGGAAAGACGATGGGTCATCCCTAAATTTAACTTCATAACCTCCCCGAAAAAATCCTCTACCGACTCCTTATCTTTCTGACTCCTATGGGAAATCTCTATTTTAAGTTTAGAATCAGCTTCAGAGTCTCTAAACTGAGCCTTAAAATTTCTTTTAAATGTCTTCCAAGCTAAATGAGGATGGGCAGGGTTTGAATTACAAATATCGTCATACTGACGGATTAAATCCCTGTACCAATATAAGGCATGCCCTCGTAAAAGGAGAGGCAATGCCGCTAACCTGTCTTCATTTGATAGTTTGTGAAATTTAGCATATTCCTCAAAAGCAGCTAAAAACTCTGAGGCATTATCGCTAGACGATCCCATAAAGGCTAACCTTTCTGGCGGTTCAATAGGGACTTTTCCCGTCTGAGGAATAGTACTTCTATTTATTAATGAGGGTAGATCCCTAACTAATTTATCCAAACTAGTAGCTATAGCTTTATTTATTGCTATATTCTGAGCTACGGCGTTAGCCTGTGTGGTTAAATTATCAGCCAAGGTTTGGAGTAATGGTAATATAAAGGATCTTACTTCCTCGTCGGTAGTGTCTGGTCCTAATTGAGGGATTTTACGAGACGGAGACATGTGAGTTCCTGTTGTTTTAACTCTAGGATTAGGTAATGTGGTTGTAAAACTAACTTTAGGCTTAACACTTTTGGACGCTGATTTAGGAGGAACAAGGGAATCAATCCCAGTTTGAGGAGGGAAAATTGAGGGAGTTGAACTTCCCTTAGGAGCGGGAATGTTCTTATGAGGGAATAGTTGATAGGGAGAAAATCCCAATACTCCTCTTTCTTGTATCAGAATCCTCTTCGTCCTTCTCTTCTTCAAAGCGAAGAATCCGGTTAAAATTCTCCAATGGATCATCTGTTTCTGGCGGTGCTAGCGTGTCGCCATCGTCCCCCGCAGAGGCAAACAGATCTTCCTTCGAATTATCTTCCCCTTTATGTAAAGTAGAATCATCCTCCTCATCCTCAGATGTTCGCTTTGGTCCCATTGAACCGAATTCCCATTCGACAGAACGCCTTTTTTGTGGTGTCCCATTCGACCGAACGTAGCCAAAAGGTGCGATTTTATTATAATCCCATTGGACCGAAATTCTATTGAACTGGAAGAAGACATACTGTATGGTTTTGCATTAAATGTATTTTTAATTAATAGGAAAATCTTTTGGAAAAGGTGGCAGCTTTTTAATAGGAGAATATTTTAGAAAATGTGGCAGCTAATTAGAAGGAGAATGTTTTGGAAAAGGTTGCAGCTAATTAATAGGAGAATATTTTGGAAAAGGTGTCAGCTTATTAATAGGAGAATGTTTTGGAAAAGGTGGTAGCTAATTAAAAGGAGAATATTTTGGATAATGTGGCAGCTAATTAGTAGGAGAATGTTTTGGAAAATGTGGCAGCTAATTTGTAGGAGAATGTTTTGGAAAAGGTTGCAGCTAATTAATAGGAGAATATTTTGGAAATGGTGGCAGCTAATTAATAGGAAAATCTTTTGGAAAACGTGGCAGCTAATTAATAGGAGAATGTTTTGGAAAAGGTGGTAGCTAATTAAAAGGAGCATATTTTGGAAAAGGTGTCAACGAATTATTGGAACCTAACCTAACCTAACCTAACCCATCCGAAACCAAAAAATTAAAATTTTAATTTTAAGACATTGATGGAACTACCATTTAGACTGTACTTCATTTCAATCACAATTTGTTTATTAATTCTTTATATCTCTTGCCTTGAAAGGAATGAAAGTGAGCGTTTTAATTAGTATCACGAAACATTTACGTTTAATATTATTAACATACCTTTCGGAGATTCGAACCAACAACCTATCGCTTCGCAGTCCAACATCGTATCCACTAAACCACCGAATCGCTGACGGCTACAGTGTTTCAAGTTATATTCATGTATTTTTTAGGGGCATATTCGGACGATTGGGATTTCGGTCCATCGGGAATATAGCCATTGGGCTGGAAATCTAAAATCATGCAGGATTTGCGGTCGAATGGGATTTCGATCCATTGGGAATTCGGTTGAAAGGAACGATACCAGATGTTCGAGGCGACCTCCATGTTTTATTGTCCAAGTAGGCCATTATTTATTTAATTAAGTTAAGTTTACAATGGTCAAAATAGTCAAACAAGTTAAGTTTATACAAATAATCATGTAAGTTATCTAAATTTAGTATATTAATTACAAAGATAATTTTATTTTTAATTTATCATTTAAATTAATTATGATTAATTAAGCTTTAATTTAATCATTAACCAACGTGGAAGCCAAGGCTTAACACCACGTGGGGGGCGGATATACCGACAATGATAAACAGTTTTTTACGGGACTGACCGAGGCTTAAGGCCTGGTCTTATCTAGTCGTGTCCCTGTTCGGGCGCCATTTATGTAACCCTCCGTAGAAATTAACTAAGGGAGAATCTCCCGAGGGCCATAAAAATGAATTAAAGACAACTTACTTTAATAATCCAAAAAATAGAAGAAGAGTCTTCTAAAACTTTATTAATATAAAGAAAAAGGGATAAACCCAACTAGACCGTACACTTGACAGTTTCTATAACAAAAAAAAACAACCGCTCTGTCCGAGAGCTGCCTAGTCACTCTCTTAGCAGAAAAATCACAGAGATTAGGATTGGAGGAGGAGCATGTAACATGGAGGCATAACACCCTGCCAGATCCAAGGAGTAGAAACTCCAGGAATCAGGCAGCCATGTTACACATGTCTTTTATTTTTTTGGACTATTTGCAACACCTCATCGAAACTTGGAACGCGAAACACTGGATATTTTTCGATTCATTCTGGAGTATCAAACTGACCTGTAAAGAGATAAATGCATACATTATAATTGAAATAACTGTGTAATAGAATTCGCCTCCGGGAGAGGATATCAATAAGGCAACAGACAGAGGGTTAGCCTAAGATACTTCAAAGAAATAAAATTTTACCTGTGAACATGTATCTTTTCTGGCGTGGGTCCAAAAACGAAGCTAATATATATAATTTTCATCCTTCATAACACTAGCGAACGTATCAGTAAAATCTTTTTCGAGATTTTCTTTAAAGTCAAGAAAGTGTAAGCATTTTAGCTTTCTGATCTGGACTGGCTCAAAAGATTCCAATTCTTTGGCCACTAATTGGATGGGTTAATACAGCTCCAAAAACTCCCTCATGACGTACATGTCATTCGAGCTTTTATCTCTACAATCTAAGTTTTCCAGAGTCGAATGAAGAGTCTCCTCTCTTTCCTATTTATACTTTAATAAAAATAAAAAATGAAGGTCATTTTTAATATTGACACTGCCTTTATTCATTGAGAATGATCAAACTGACGATCTCAGTTGATTTAAAGTGAAGTGGAAAATCAAGTGATTTTTGATCGATTCTTGTAAGTATAAGACCTGTCTGCATAGTGAAACATTCAGGAAATATCTCCAAATGACTTTGAAATTCAAATTAGGTTCAGATTTTAAGGATAATTTGAAAAATGGCCCTCCAATCAATCTCAAAACGCCCTGCCTTTTTGTTAACAAAAAAGGAATCGATGAAAAATCACTTGATTTTCCACTTCACCCTCCCTTTAATGGAGCTCAAGGGAAAAGCACTAGATTTTGAAAGCTATTGTTTTTAATAATTTTACTGATTGGAATCTCGTAAAATTCCTTTCGGAACACACCGAAGAAAATGTTTTCGGCAAAGTCGGCGAATTTTTTACAGTGTAAATCCATTTTTCGACTTTTCTCAAAATACTGCTCGCGTCCGGGGACACTTCCAGTTGACGTAGGAAAACCATATACAGAGCATTGGCGTAATCCACCAACACATGCATGTTAAGCTCTTCCATGGTGATTACACTGAAAACCCTTCTTCTGCTTCTTTTGTAATTATGTTCAGCGTCTTGAAACCTACAGGAAATTAAAAATATTTGTTTCAACTTCCAAGGGTTGTCACGTGTTTCAAATTTAATTACCATTTTCGGTCAGTGAGCCTGGAAAAACCCAGGACTTAGCGTTATTGTAGTCGGAGAGAACCTTTGGCGCGTCCATCATGAGAACCGAACACACCTGCGATACACGAAAAATTTATAATAAATAGTTTGCTGGGAACAAAACCATATATTCTATTCCGCTTTCGTCCAGGGCTCCCTTAATCTTCCGAAAATTAGTTTCGGATGAGAGTGCCATGATTTGAACAAAACCTACAGGAATTGCGCGGTGATGGTGAAATTTCTCGTCAATGAAGTTGACGTAAACCTCGATAATTTCACCCCAACGAATTAACACCAGGAGTTTTTACTCCTTAGTTGACTAGAATTAAAATTATTTAATTACATTCATAAAAAACATTTTATATAATTTTTGTTTTAACTAGCACAAAACATTGTACGCTTTTTCTATTCAAGTAGATTTTTCATCCCGGCAAAACGTTCCATCGAAGATGGTACAGTGACCTGGAGTCCACCCCTCGCCACCACTTCTAGGAATCCTTCTTGGTCGAGCATTGAAAATGCAACTCCGTCCTTGGCCACCATAGCCATTAGGGCAACCTCGAAGTTTATTTGTTGGGTGGAGTCGTGCTTTAATTTCACTACCTTCTTCGATGGTGCCAACAACTCCTCGCTGGACCTCTTTGGCTCCCTGGCCCGCAGAATCCCTCCATGGGTTTTCTTTGGGAATATAGAAATCAGATATAATCAAGAAAATAATAAAATTTATGGAAATCTATTATTGTTAAAGGATAATTGCATACCTGATCGTGTCGCTCCAGGTTTCCAGCACAACTCTGCTGGATTTTTGTCAGTTTTGAACATTTGTCCCATTTACAGTGGACCACTATATGCATGGTGACAGCACCAGTGTCATTCGTGACATGACCGCGATATTCGAAATGGTCCTGAATGTTGCGGACTCCAATGCCCCTCTCTTTAAATTTCAAAGCGAAAGCTTTAACTAACACTCTGGGTATAGATTGGACGCAATTCCCCTCGTCCTCGTCCTCCGAAGCATTATTGGCACTGGACAAAGGGGTCTGCGTTCCAGCGCTAGAAATGGGCGACGAGCTCGTCCCTGGTCCAGATTCCGAAGAATCCGAAGAAATATCGTCGAATCTGTTCATACTAGTACCCAAATAAGCATTTTGTTTTAGAAAAGCTTAGTAACAATTGACGGACTTATAGTAGACCCCAAAAACCTTTAATATCTCAAACCTTTTAAAATATATGTTTGGCCTCATTCTTTAAGCTATTCGTTCAAAATCATCATGGATATTGCAAAAGCAAAAGCCCTTAAAGGGAGGGTGAAAAGAAAATCCAGTGATTCTTTATCAATTCGTAAAATAATGAAATATCCATGAAATAATTCCGAATTGATTTAAAATTCAAATTAGTTTGAGAATTCATTTAAAATTTTAATTTTGCGCCTCCAACCAATCGCCCTACTTTATTGTTGACATAATTCACTTAACACGAATTGTTACATCGCGCGCAATTCTTATCAAATCTGGTGCTAGACCAGGGGAATTTTGTTATCAAGTAAGGACGAGCAAATTTCAAATTATCCATCGAATCTCAAACTATTTTGAATTTTAAAATAATTCGTAACTATTTCATGGATGTTTCGCTATTCAGATTGGTCTTATAATAGCACAGTAATAGGTAAAAATCACTTAATTATCCGTTTCACCCTCCCTTTAAAGAAATTTCAAAACATCTTGAGGGTAGATAATCCTTGGTTTTCGCGTATTTTGAGTCAAATAAATCATACTCTAAAGTCCGATGCCCACTGAATAGTTTTCACGCGTTTTGCGCTAATGCGCCCATATATTTATTTAGACAAAGCTTAGATTATTATTTTATTATTTCAATGGACGCACGAGCGTGAGGCGCGTGAAAATTAGTCAATGCATATCCGTCAGTACCTATCCCGGGCCCCTCGTATATCGCGTACATTCTATCAAAAATTTAAGGAAGGTTAAATAAATAATACGGAATATTGTCTATGGGATAGCTACTAGAGAATTTGCAAAACATCCTGAAAGTGGATAGCCCCTCGTATATCGCGTAGAGAAAGCTAAATAATTAATATGGAATAAAGTCTAGGAGATAGCTACTAAATAATTTTCAAAAGACCCTGAAAGTGGATAGCCCCTCGTATATCGCGTAGAGAAAGATAAATAAATAATATGGAATATAGTCTAGGAGATAACCACTAAAGAATTTCGAAAACATGCAAAAAGTGGATAGCCCCTAGTATATCGCGTAGAGAAGGTTAAATAAATATTATGGAGATAACCACTAATGAATTTTCAAAACATCCTGAAAGTGGATATCCCCTCGTATATGGCGTATGTTGTATCGAGCATTGAAGGTTAAATAAATTATACGGAATATAGTCAAATTCAAAACCAATTCAATCTTTACTTATGGTTTCTTTTTTACCTTAGTAATTCTAATTAATTAGTTTGATAAATAAATACATAATTTCTAATTGAATTTTATTATATTCTATGTCTAATTGCTAATTGGCTAATTAATTAGTTCACAAATATTTATCTAATTGCTAATTCTAATTCAATTAGTCGTCAGCTAATTATCACAGCTCTGGTCTAGGTGATAAGCACTAATGAATTTCCAAAATATATTGAAAGTGGATAGCCCCTCGTATATGGCGTATATTGGATCAAAAATTTAAGGTTAAATAAATTATACGTAAATTAGTCAAGGGGATAACCACTTAAAAAATTCAAAACCATATTTGAAAGTATGTAATTGAATAAAAAAATACGGAAATGAGCTTACCTTCTAATCTGGTGGTCCAAAAAGAGGCGTTTGCGCGCTTTCGAAAAAGTTCAAGTTTAAACCGAGTTCACGCCAAAAAAAAAAGTTCGAGTTAAAAAAAACTTGAAAATTTACCGAGACCGAGTTCACACAGTTTCGCAAAAAAAGTTCAAGTTAAAAAAAACTTAAAAATTAACCGAATCAATGCACGCACTTTCGCAAAAAGTTAAAGTTTTAAAAATGTTAAAAAACACGCAACTTAAAACGAATTCAAGTTTAACTCGAATTTTAGCTTTTAAAAAAGCTGTTTGGAAACAGTACTAGGACTGTTGAGGAAATTAAAGTCTTAATAAAACTGCGAAGATTTAAAAAGGCTTTGAAAGGGTACTAGTCTCGGAGGAGAAGTCGCAAGAGAATGGACATTGGAGAGCGCCCTTTCCTATTTATAGTTTTTGAACGACTTGTAAACCTTTTTTCTTTGCCAATAAGAAGGATAGAAAATCTGAGAGATGCGAGAGAGTGTGCCAGTGACGACGTGGGTTTTTGCTATTTTCCAACCGAAGCCATCTCTCACCTTCCCAGGGCTTCTCCGTGAGCATTGCGGTTTAGTTCATGATAACATCGAAAAAGAGTTCGAGGGAAGCTTTGTGGTTACATTTCTTAACCACCAAATCTTCCCTTTACATAAGCTTAAAATCATTTTAATAAAAAACAATACACAAAATGCAAAACATTTTGTAATAACAATATATAGGTTATTTCAAAAAGGGGTGGGAAGACAAAAGTACTGTGGGTTAATTTAAGTTCACTATACATTTTATTTTATTGTGCAATTAATTAATTTTATGCCAACTTGTAATTTTGCGCGAAATAATTCTACAAACGTTTGTGTATTTTTGTCCGTTTGAGAGTATTTTTAAAATGCTTTCAAAAGCGCTTTTTATATTTCGTTCAAAATCTAAATATATGTCAATTTTTCATTTAAGATTTCTTTAGTCACACTTAATTATCAAATTCATAAAAAGTTGCGGTTTATTGATACGTAAAGAAATGCTTCCTTCTAATTCAAGGCACGGTGTAGTGAGGATAAAGCAACCTTCAGGCGCCCACAGAAGAACACGTGGGTTCAAATCGGATTAAAAACTCTTATAACTCGCTAAGGATTGCAAAATAATAATAATAATAATAATAATTCAATTCAATTCAATTCGGTTTATTGTGCAACAAAAAAAGCAGACAAGTCGCTCACTAGATTGTACACAGAAGTTTATGTAAAATGAGATAACAGAACTATTTGAGTAGGATGTATTATTTATAAAGTGATTTGAGGTTATGTAAAAATTTGAAATTAATTATGTGATAGGGATTAATTATTTAGTCAAGGAACTTGGACAATATATATTGGTCAACTAATCAGATACGAAACTAAAGTGAAGTCCGTTTAAAATGAGACGGAAAGAATTTTGGGGATAATTAGTCCCGACAATAAAATAAATTTGGGGGAAAAAAAGAATTCATTATTAATGGAGTGGAATAAAATGATCGCATTTTAAGTATTTACACGGAATAAATCATATTACAGGGAGTTTATGTAACTATTTGAAGAAAATTAACAGTAATTCAATTACAATGGGAAGAAGAATGAATAAGGAAGTCTAAGGTTATGTGAATAACATATACAGGGGATACGAAACTTTTGTTAAATATTTCTTAAAGAATAAGAAAGAATTAAGGGAAGCTTTACGCGACAATATAGTTAATTTTAAAACATCACTTGAAAATTTTGAATGAATTATTAAGTCAATGGAGGAAAATTATCGCGTGTAAAGGTATTAATAGGGAGTTAGGTAACATAAATTTAAGTCATTGTCAATGTCAACGGATTGATGTAAGAGGATCACTGAAGATATCAAAATGCGAAGGCATGATGTTGCACGCAACCTGCATTTGTATCATTGGGTTTATTGAAAAACGGGGAACGTAAAACGTACAATTAGTCCTAAGATTTTTAGGCACAGAGAAGGCGAGTTTTTGGAGGAAAGAGCTAGATGGGATTCTGTTATTTAGAAGTTTGTGAACGAATCTGACCCTCGAGATTTGCAAGTAATGGGTGAAGTGAGGAATGTTTAAGGTACTAAGTAGGCCCTGATAATCATACGGCAGAGTTGATAAGAAGAAAGTATGGCAAAACTCCACAAATTTTCTTTGCACCCTTTCAATTTTTTCCAAAACATAATTTGAGCATCCCCCCCAAACGATACACCCGTAGAAGGCTCGAGAACGTACCAAGGTAAGATAAAGTAGTCGGAAATGGTAGAGGGAATTCAGTGGTTTGGTGAGCTTACGGGCAACAGCGAGGGTCCTACGGCACTTACTAAACTGGTTATTTACGTGTTCCCGGAAGTAAAGAGCGGAGTCAAATAGTACGCCCAGGTCTCGCACCAGGGTTTTACGAAGAATCGCTGAGCGCTCGATCGTATAGGAAGTATTTATCATACGACAAACGCGCCTGGTGAATGAGACGTGGACTGACTTTTTGGGGTTAATAGGCAGGTTGTTTTGCGCGCACCACCTAGAGATAGCGTTGAGGTCGTTCTGGAGGAGAGCGGTGTCTGCTAGGGAATTAATACTTTTACAAAGTTTATTGTCATCCGCGAGTTGGAGGAGGAAGGAATGCCGAACCACAAATTGAAGGTCGTATAAATAAATATTAAAGAGCAAAGGACCCAAGGATGACCCTTGAGGGACTCCACATGTGACTGGGTAAGAATAGTTCGTGAGAACCCCGTTACATTTAATTTTGTTAATTCTGCCCGTTAGGTAGCTACTTAACCAACCTAGTAAGCCAACCGAGACTCCCATAGAAGACAATTTCGCTAGCAAGAGTGAATGTGATACCCTATCAAAGGCTTTCGCCAGATCGAGGTAAACGGTGTCAATTTGTCCACGAGCTTCAACCACGGGAGAGACAAAATTCATGAAGGTCGTTAGGTTGGTGTCCACACCTTTGCCAGGGATAAAACCATGTTGACACTCATTAGGAAAAGTACCGAACCAACGTTGTAGACTAGAGTGGATGAGTTTGTCAAAAATTTTAGCCAAGACGCAAAGGAGGGAGATCGGCCTATAATTGACTGGGTCGCAAGCTGAGCCGTTTTTGTAAACCGGAACGATCAAAGCTTTTTTCCAGGAGGCTGGGAAGTATTGCTTTTTCAGTGACAGATTAAAAATGTACTCAAGAGGCTTAAGCAATATTTCGTGGCAGCCCTTGATGATAAAAGCCGGAATACCATCATCCCCCGTGGTAAATTTCGCGGGCATTTGTTTAATGGCTGAGTATATTTCTGACTGTGATAGAACTGGGAGTGAGAAGTTGACTGGCATTAGCGAAGGGGGAGCGCAATAGTTTCCAAGCTGACCGTCATCAACCGCAATCTTAGAAAATACATTCCCGAAAATAACGGACAGTTTTTCAGGGTCCGTAATTAGGTCCTTGCCTGACTTTAGCGAGATGGTGTGATTGCCTGATTTTAAGTTACCCCCCACTAAACTCCAAAACTTTTTGGGGTGAGTACGAGCCTCGTTGCAAACATTAGCGGCATGAGTCTTTTTGTCCCGAGTTGTAAGAAGCCGAACCAAGGCACGGTGTTTCTTAAAGGCAACGAAGTCCGAGTGCACCCCCGTCCGTTTGTGTTTTTTATAGAAGTACCTTTTTTGTCTAATGTGGAGTATTAACTCCTTGGAGAAAAAGTGAGGAAATGACGGTTTACCCCGTGGACGTTTTCGTGGTATGAACCTAGTCATGAGGCTTTGAATGAAACCTGTCAGCAGGGTCACGCAGTAATCAACATCTTCCGAGGAGTAAATTCCTTCCCAGTCACATTCTTTAAGAGCGTTATAAAAGCCAACGAAGTCACCCTTATCGTACTGAAACACAGAAGTAATTGGTGGGATAAATTTTAACAGTGAGTAGGGATAACTAATCGTAAAAGGGGGGTGATATTCATCAATTGGAACGAGTGGATCCCGTAAGTGATCTAAAAATAATCCGTTGACATTAGACAAGCACAGATCTAACAAATTATTACTAACATTTTTTAAAGTATTATGCTGATGCAGGTTCATAGAATAGCAAATTTCAAAAATGTGTTGGGCTTTCTTTGCAACTGGGGAGGTACACCATTGCGTAGTGAAAAAGTCCCAGTTAATTCCGGGAAGGTTAAAATCTCCTAAGAGAATTATGTCCCCTGGAAGTCACGAAGAGAGTTGATAACACAACGCGAATAAAGTTCATATTGTTGGTCATTGATCGTGGGTCTAAAATAACCACAACCTATGAGAAGAGCGGTCGAAGAAGAAGTTTTAAGTTCAATGAATACACATTCGTCCACCATTTCCAGATCTCTGCGCCGACTTGCCATGAACTCACTCCTCACTGCGAGCAGAGAGCCACCACCACGAACACTCTGGTAATGAGGATCAGGGCGATCCGCGCGAAACACTTGATAAGAGTTTGGAAAAAAGTCATTATTGAAATGTTCCTGATTAAGCCAGGTTTCAGTTATTGCAAGAACATCAACGTCCAAAGAAACAACACTTTTAAAGAATTCCCGAGATTTGGTACGTAAGCCGCGAACGTTTTGATAAGCAATAGACAATTCTCCCATGACGCTATTGGTTCGTGGGAGGTGGAAGCTCAGAGCTGTGTTTATAACTGTCACGAAGTGGCCCACCAAATTCAGCGAGTATACAATCAACCGGCCAGAGGTCAGGATCCGATAGTCGTGAAAATTCGTCATCATCCGAGCAAGTGACGTAGAAGGAGGAGTGAGAAGCGTTGGGATTTTTGGGCCGAAGACGGATACAGATGGCAGATTTGATACCTTCTTCCTCGACAAGGGTATTACGTAGGTCACCAGAGAGCAATTCTGGATCAAGCCAGCTAACGAACAAAGCTTTACGTTGTCGCCGTGGTTCCCGACTTGCAGCCTTAATTTTTGAATTAACAGCATTTCCCGGTTTAGTGGGCTTTCGGATACGTGGCGCAAGTGGGGCCGTAGGTGGTGGCCGCACGTTTACAGCATGGGTAGAGGGAGCAAGCGCCCCAAATGCTGGGAATGGGGCCGCAGCAGCGGCGAAAGTTGGACGCATAGAGAACTGAGGCGCTATACCCTTGACAGAGGAGGCTTCACGAGTCTCCTGAAGCTCCTTGTTCAGTTGAGTATTGGTGCGTTCCAGCTCAGCGACCCGAGAGTCAAGCGTCACGACGAGAGTCTCGAGTGCTTCCATTTTGTTAAGAATTTTATCCAAAATAGAGTCCGACTCACGTGTTAGACTATCATGGCGGAGTAAATTGGTGAGAGATTCGTTGATATCCTCTACAGAAGGACAGTTGCATTTGAAACAGTGCGCCTGGGAACGAGCGGGAGAGTGGCTAGGATCCCTGGCAGACGTGATGAGAGATTTCAGAGAATTTGTTGAAGTCCTTCGGCTGCGGGAAACTTTGTTTGAGTGTTTGCAGTTCATGCAAGTAAATGCGTCTCCGACGCAAGTTTTGTGTGCACGCCTTGTGCAGCCCCCGGAGCACTTCGTAATGGACTGCTTTCCATAGATAGGTTTGTCGCAGCTAAGGCAAGAATCCTTAGCCGGAGCCATGATAAATCCCGAATCCTTGCCAATGTAAAAGAGGGAAAACGTTAAGCCTTGGCCACGTTAAGCAGTTAGAAAAAAGGTTTGAAAAATTAAACTGCGCGAGTTTGAAAACTTCGAAATAGCACGAGCTTTAAAAAAACACGTCTTTATAGCACGAGAATAATAATAATAATAATAATAATAATAATAATAATAATAACAAAGGTGTCATTAATTTAATGAACGTAAATCTTGAGAGTTATATACTCTCAATATCTGAATTAAAATGTAGGAGAAGCGAGGTTTTAGAAAGCGAGATTTTTCCGTAATCGGGAAAATCCGTTGGAGGGTCGAGTTGCCCGCCCAACACGCGTCAAAAGAGGAACAACCAAGAGTTCATTTAAGAGATAACATCTATTAGACTCTTGGTCGGCAGTAATTCGTATTGTATCGTTTATTTTCAAAAATTTCGTATTTCTACTTTGAATGTGCAGTTAAAATGCATTTAGGCATACTAATCTCGAAAAAGAAAGAAAAAAATAAAATATGGAAAAATAGGCGTTTAATTAGCAGGTAAATGTTTTTTTTCACCAATTTAAAGTTCCGGTGTACTGCGGACAAATCATTCTACAGGCGTTCATAGGAAATACATAGGATTGAAAACGCCTACAAGAGGGCTGAAATTATTTTTTTTTATTTTTCAAAATTTATAAAAGCCGTAGGCTGTAATTGAAATCATAACACGAAGCTGTAAACGTTTCAGGGGAAAACAGAACTATTCCATGGATAGGAAAAATCTACGATTGACAAGCGCAATCCGCCCATTCCATTGAAAACGGGTCACTGCCAGTCCAAGATAATCCCTTTGGCGCCAGTAATTCCCCGAGAAAGTTCGAATGGGGCCTCTTTATTTTTAGAAGGTGAGGCATTTTGGCGCGAAACGAATAACAGCGTCATCAAGGCGAGGGACCTGGCTTCCAACTAGATTGTCAAAAGAATGGTGCATTTTGGGTGGGATTTCTATTAAGAGCGGAAACTTTGGCTTCACAATAATCACTAGAAAATGGCGGGAAACCTAGGAAAAATAAAAGAACGAGCAATGTTTCTTCTGTAAGTTAATTCCTCGAAAAATAGGGCGATTTTAAACGTATTTATAGTATCTGTAAAATTACATCGCTCAATTAGTAGGCTTAATTAATTCATAATTATTTGCCAAAACCATCAAACGATGAAAAAATGTCAGGTCAATTAAAACTTTAAATTGGTATTCATTTCGCATTTTTCCGAAATCTAATTCTGCGGTGTACTGATGGAAAACCCTTGCCCAGGCGTTCATAGGAAATACATTGGATTGAATGTAGCTTATTATTACTAATTATTGTATAAGTTAAGGATACTGAATTTCCCGTTTATGTTTATTACTTTTAACAAAGATTTTAAACACTTTTTCAGTACCTATAAAATTAAATCGTTCAATAAGTACCCCTTATTAAGTCATAATTATTTACCATTACTTCAGGTCAATTAAAACTTTTGTCGCGAAACTAATAACAAATTAACAAGCTCATCTCACCTTAGGCTTGGCTTTATTCTAAGGCTTGGCAACATGACTGGGTTTTAAGTTGACGAAAATTGCAAAATAACTCTCCGGAGCTTCTATTCTGGAACCTTTTCTCAAAAAATATGATGTTTCAAAATATTTTAATGTCTAGAAATAAGTCTGTCTTTGTCATAATTTTCAAACCGCGAAAAGCTAGTGGCTAATTTATGATCTTGGTAATACACAGTTTAATTCAGAAAAAAAAATTGTTTGTATTTAAGTTAAACTAACAATTGTTACAATACGCTTTGAGGCGAAACCTTAAGCAATATTTAGGGTGGCCCTTAAAAGGGCCTTTTTTGGTATACAGTTTAAAATGTCATGTCCAGGACTTAACTGTCGATCGAATCTTAAAATCCAAGCAAATGCTTTTGCGAATTCAGGATAAAAGACATATCGTCTGGTAGTTCTGGATATCCAGATTTGGGTTCAACCAAAGTTAGACATTGAGAATCTAACGCTAAAGATTCCAGAACGTAGGAAAATTCGGCCTTCTTTTATTTTTGCTGGGCTGCCTTCGTCATCTGAAGAATCTACAGATTCTGAATGATTTGTTGATAACTGTAATTCCGTTGCTGGAATGATGTCTACTCCAAATAAAGAATTATCAGGAGTATCCGCCATTTCAGAATCATAATTCATCTCATCGAAAAACGATTGCAAATCAGACAATTTTCTATCATTTTTCGGCAATTGTAACTCCGTTGCTGGAATGTTGTCTACTCCAAATAAAGAATTATCTGAAGTAATCGTCTTTTCAGAATAGGAATAACTATTATAAAAAAGATTCAGAATCATTCGATTCACTAGAGACTGAAGGTGCCTCCCCCAAGGACTCAGAATTCTCGAAATTTCTTTGATCGACCACCCCCTCCCAAATTTCTTCAGGTTCGGGTGTGCAAGCATTAGTGTCTAATGGCACTAGATAATCACGATAAGCGAAATAGATCTTCTTTCGGTCAGAAGCCATTACTCCTTCTAAAGTCAAATTGCACAAT
This sequence comes from Phalangium opilio, assembly GCA_019434445.1. Lineage (NCBI taxonomy): Eukaryota > Metazoa > Arthropoda > Arachnida > Opiliones > Phalangiidae > Phalangium > Phalangium opilio. The sequence continues at coordinate 113,338 of JAEQBA010002642.1, forward strand.
ACATTTATGGAGATGACGTCAATCGTGCGAAAGACTCTGCGCTCAATGAAAAAAACATCAGCTTATATTTTACTCAGAGGATGCAAGCAAAAGGCAGCCATTCTCGAAGATTCGAAAGTGCTATATGATGAATTTGATAGTTTAGTTTCTCACGAGGCGACTTTAGGTTTCCATCCGCATCTCCGAGCCCGATGAGAGAGTATGGTACTTCAACTTGCCGTATGATTGGTCAGCTAAGCCGATTTCAGAGGGGGACGAAGATAGGGGAAGTGGAGAGAGCTTTGAAAAAATTCCACAATTTTTACTCCTGAACAAGAGGTTCCAAAAAAATGTTCTTAAACGGCAGTTTTAAGGGCCATCTTTACTTTTTGAGGAAAAAAAGGTTTCCACCACAAATGTATTGACGTATCGCACACTGAAATCGCTCACACACACACACATATATATAAATTTAAGCTTATATACCTACCTCGGATAACATAAAAATAGGTAGCTCTCCCAGAGAAACGAAAATGTCGTAATCAAATTCGAGTGGTTACTTCCACGGTTCTGTCACGTAGAAAAATAAACTTACCTCCACAATTATTAATCCGTAATGGAATCGGGGTGGTTATTCAGTTATTACTACCATTCCAATCATAGCAATACTAATTTAAAATAAATAATAATCTAGCTTTATTGCGTGCCCTTATCACCCAGAGGGCTTTATTTCATCCAACCGACAGCCGAAGGTGGTTACTCCCTCGGTTTTATATGCTAAACTACCCGGCGTTGCACTTTTTGTTTAAATTATTGGGACTTGAAACCTGGAAAAGTTTCCTGTCTATGTAGACACTAAATAATCTTTGAGGCCGCTCATATCTGCATGATTTATTTTTTAAACAATCTAGCTTTTATACAGGTTTTAAACTTAATAAAACGATGATTAGTTAGGTGTTATTCATAAACCCGAAATTATACGGGTTAAAAAGAGAATGTTCATTATGGGTTTTTTAAAGGACACAAATAAACCACTTCTTCCAGTGTTTGGTTACATTCCACTTCCTCAAAAATATAATTCTCCTTTATATATAAGATCATATAAAATTTAATAATAAATGAGAAGGAAGGTGAACACTCCCTCGGTTTAATCAAATTTCATACAACATAATATTCATTTAATAATAAAATTGATATGGTGTTTACATACAACATAATATTCATTTAATAATAAAATTGAAATGGTGTTTACATACAACATAATATTCATTTAATAATAAAATTGAAATGGTGTTTACTCCCTCGGTTTAATCAAATTATATATGTGTGTATGTATCCTCTTAATCTTAACGAATCGTTACAATTTTGCACCATCAACTAAATCAATATCAAATTTTCACATACTAAAGTGGTAACCCCATCTACCGATGGCTTCTCGAGTTTGCATTATATAAAAGAGATTTACTCTCTGACCTATATTAACTTCTTTCCCATTTAAAGAAGCCTTAAAACCTACCGAGTGATAGTCACATCACAGAAGAAAAAAACTTCCCTTCTCGGGCAAGACCTATTCAACACCCCCCCCCAACAAAAACTTCTCTTCTTTGGCACTGTCCCTTCCCAAGAAAGAAGGTAACCCTCCCTCCCAACCCGATTGCCTTCTTTATTTCTGAAGAGATTTTTCTTCCAAAAAAGAAAGGCTAACCTCTCGTCTTGAAGGAGTACCTTCCGAATCTTAGAGGGGGGGGGGGGTTCGCGAAAGCTTAGACTCCCTCCTAGGCATTTTTCGGTTTAGGGAAGGAAGGTAGAGTAGTAGGAAGGGAATTTGCGCCTTCCTCTACCCAAGCTTCTTTTCAAAGAAGGCGCCGTTCTGCCTCTATAGTGTCGCCCTCTCTTCTACGGAAAAGAAGTTAAAGAAGGCGCGTGGCGCCCTCCTAAAAGAAGATTCTACTGAAGAGGCCCACCACTGAAAGTAAGTAAAGGGTTAGTTGTGTGCGTAAAATTTGTTTGCCTTAAGGTGGGTAAGATTCTATGGAACGATTAATTACTATGTATATTTCTAATTTCCCGAACCATTAACTGAATTAAATAAATAATAATAATACATTTAAATGACAATAATGTATAGAATAAAACTAAATAAAGAGAACCAAATTCATTGACAAGAATGTCTCCAAATCATTGAGCTTGGTAAATAATACAAATGAAATGGTATCAAAAACGTACTAAAGCTAAAACAGAAATCATCAGCGATTTGTGATGTTTAATTAAATACACACCTCTAATGACCTTAAAGTTTTCAACTGACCCCATGTATGTTCTTACCCCGTTTTACTGAGCTCTACAAGAAAGTAAGTCGTTTTCCTTATATCTTCAGCAATTATTTGTGGCTGTGGGCAGGCCTGTGAGGCTATTGCCACACACACAAAATGTGTGAAAAAGTCCTCTAAAACAAAGCTGTAGTAATATATAGCCTCTTTTCTCCACAGACTTGTCTGGTTCGTCAATCCTACACAAAAATCAGAAAGTTACACTTTTTTACATCCCAATATTATGTACATGTGTCACATGTGCATGGTAATCGGTTACAACATGTCGTTATGTCGATGATCATCAAGAGAACCCCAATATATCATTACTTTGTATGTTTCACATTTATCAGTATCTTTATAATCTAGGCTATTGGTTCTACGCTGTTATTTATCGTCCTTTGGGACACGTCTGAGCAGGGAAATTCACCACGGGAGTCAAAGGGGTTTCGTTAAATGTAACGTGCTTTTGGATAGGATTAGGACATACGTTTTCGAGTGTTAAGCTCACAACAAAAGAGGTTGAAAAGTTTTATCTCACTAAAAGTGTACCTGGAACCATTAATGGTCTTCTGCAGTAGGGTTTTTAAGGCCATCTTCAATCAACAGACAATTAGCTTTTCTAAGCATCTAGTATTATTGATTTATGCATGTTTTATTACTAACATGTGTATTCAGTTCGAGCTAGTTATATTGTTGCAAGACCAAGTAAACGCTGGATTACAGTTATTGTCAAATTTCCCCCTTCCCCCTGCGACCTCCGTGTGGGCTCCAGGGGATGGTGTCAGAGGCCTTGTCGTGGCGAGGGGGCCCGAGACTTGGCGCCTTAGGCCAGGCCGCGAACTGTCTGACACCAACGCGTGACTAATAGCTGGCATACTACAGCTCAGGGGCCGTGGTCGACGTAGGTCAACGTATAGTTTGGAGTACAACATATGAATGTCCCAAGTGTTTTAGTAAATCCAGGCAACGAATAGTTCCAGGTATCTTTTATATATTCCAAATTATTCAATATATCTAGTGCAATGCTTATTATACATACGTTTCGTAATCCTATCCTGTCACAAAAATCATATACCCGAATGGGGACATCCTGAGACTTTCGATAACCCCTCAATTAATGATTTAGATGGGTTGTTACACTTCAAAGGCAATGTCTCGCTATGGTACGTAACATGTCTGGCAGAATTGACACGCTGTTGGTTTAACACGATACTAATGAAAAATAAATCAAAGCCCTTACATTCCAGATCAATCAAGGCTTGTCTTGTTCTCCTGCCTGCTTGTAGCAGCTCGTTATCATCATCAGCATCATCATCGTCGTCGTCATCATCAACAGGGTTTCTTGCAACGTTTGGATTTGGTACAACTGCAATGGAATAGTTTTCTTTAAATCGCTTGTTCCATACAATAATTAAAAATGTGTCTATTGAAGGGATCTTCCTGCAGGATGACCATTGCAAAGCCTTGGAATTATTATCAGACAATAGGGCTGTCATCAAAGAGGGTTACTGAACGTTCCCAATGTTTTTTAACTTTTGTATATAACGTCATATTATTTATGCGTTAAAGCAGTTCTATCACGGGTAACACTGCAGTAACATCTTGCAGCAAATAAAGTTAAATTAATTGATTTTATACTCGACGTGTTCATTTACATTCCGTCACATACTTTACTTAGTTCGCGATTATAGTCCCCTTTGTAATAGAAAGAGCCTGAATTCGTAGTCGGATAAATTGTCACGTGCTCTCCATCTAAAGCTCCTTTGCAGCGCGGATGCTGCGGTGGCGAAAGTGGGTGCTGGCTATCCGGTGGCAGGCAAATAATAATAATAATAAAAAGGCTTTATTGGATCAACCTTTAAGAAAAATTCTTATTTACAAAGGAGTCCGTGGAATATATTTTAATTTAAAATGTTTTTAATAGCAATTTTAAACAGTTTTGTAGATTCTATTGACTTTGTAGAGGCGTCCAGGTCATTCCAGGCCTTGATACCTCTGTATTTAGCGCTCTTTGGACGAAATTTTGAGTTGAAAGATTCAACATAGAAGTAATTTCTATAGTTCCTGGAAAAGCTAGTTTGCCTAGGATCAGGGAACCAGTCAAGCATATATTGTGGGACATTTCTGTTTTTGATGTTATGCATCAAAACTAAGAGGTTGTAGTTATAATTTGTTTTCAACGAAGTTATTTGCGCTAGTTCTATGGCCTTAGTGGCAGAGGAATACTTTGTCATTTTAGTTATAAGTTTAGCACACATTTTATGTTGAGCTTCCAGTTTTGCAGTGTTATTTGACGTCGTATTATGGGAAAATAAATCACCGTAGTCAAATACGGGTTTTATGCAAGCAATGTAGATTAAACGCAAGGTTGCTGTGTCCAAGCAGTTCTGTAGAGGCTTTAGTAGCCATATTCTGGATTTAACTTTATTTGCAACATAGTTGATTTGCTCTGCCCAAGATAGTAATTCATCTAGCCAGATTCATAGATATTTGAAGGTTTTAACTCGGACGATTGAGCCATTACAAAGAGTTTCTAAGTTTATTGAATTTTCTCTGGACTTCTTGTTCGGGGAGAATACCATGAATTTCGTTTTCTTCTCATTAAGAAATAATCCTTTGTCGTTTGGTCCTTTCTTTAGATTTCTAATGTCTTGTTCCGTAGCTGTTATCAGCTGGTCTAGATTTTTGTGTGCTCCTATTATAGCGCTATCGTCGGCGTATTCATTGGCCGTTGAATGTTTTAGATTTTTGTGCAGTTCAGATGTATACAGGTTAAACAAGGGACCCAGCACACTACCTTGTGGGACCCCATGTTTAACTGGCAGATTCTGAGAATATTTGTTGGCGTAGTGCACAGACTGATATCTGTCTTTTAAATAGGATGCAAACCGTGATAGCGCTTTGTCTTCAATTCCAGCATTTAGTAAGTCACTCAAAAGGATATCATGTTGCACTGTATCAAAAGCTTTAGAGAGGTCTATAAATACTACGAGGACGTACATACGAAATGGAGTTGAATTATAATAGGGGTGTGCGGGTAGTGATTTTTCAATTTCGAATCGGGTTCGGGTAATCAAAAATATTGTTTTCGTGTATCGGGTACCCGCACACCCCTACCTCCATGTAACATCATTAGCAAATTGAAATAACAGAAGGGAGAGCATTTAATTTGCCTCTGAGCTGACGAAATAATTATTTACACTTAATACTTTTTTCTCAAGCGTATTTTAATTACAATTCTCGAGTGTAGGATTTTGGATATGTACAAAAGAAAGGGTTTACCATTGGAACATACAAACATTTTAAACTTTTTATATATACACTTAATATTTTACGAAATAAAAACACGTTTTTTTAAAAAAATATTGTTGCTCTCTCGCGTTTAATTATATAATTTATTTTATAGGCCTATTTATTTATTAACTATTTTTAAATTTAATTGAAATTAAAACCCCTTTTGATTTTCTTTGTTTCTCTCACAAATTTTTAAACTAATTTTTTTTTCTCAATCACGCTAAAAGTTTTACTTTTAAAAATTCAGGTACTTCCTATAATTGAAAAACCCCAAACTAAACGAAATTAAAAGTCTAATGTTGGCAAAGTCAAGTTGGGGTTGCAGCGGCCTCACCTCTGAAGCCGTTGCAGACGATGATGGAGGGCTGAGCACCCTGGTCCACTTTTTGGACTATGTTCAGCCCCCCATCATCTAAGCTCCTCCTCCTTTCCTATCCCGTCCAAAAAACCCCTGTTCCCAAACTCAAACCGAGACGAGAAGGAACGCCGGTTTGTTGTAATAAGTTAGTTCAAGTTTGGTTCTCGATCCATAAGTTCGCCTTTTGTTTTCTGCGGGTCAGATCCGCTTCGTTCCCGAACGAGTTAGTTCGTGTTTTCCGCGGGACCAGGCACGGGTCCGTTTTTTGATTTATACGTAATTTCGCGAGCGAAAATTTTGTATTCCGCGTGACATCGCGCCTCCAATCTTGGATCTCCCTTAAATATTTTCAAAGTTAATATCGTTTCGACTTAATAAAGAATTTGTTCAAAAGATCAACCACAAAGTATGTTTTATTTTCCTTTGGTGTAAATTCCCTTATGGGACGATAGTGACGATTTGAGTTAGGCCTACATAACTCCCCTCGCTATCGGACATTAGGGACTTGTAGCGCGAAACCCCCTCGACGACCGGCCATATAATTTCCCAGGGGCGATCCGTTACAAATGGTGCCGTGCCCGTAGTTTTTGGGCCTCGGTCTCTTTTTCGGCGGGGTGCTCGGGCCCGATTCGTGAGCTTAGCTACAGGTTGAAACGTGTTTAGACAGAAAGCCGCCATATTGGATCCCTACCCTCGCGAACATTCGAGAAGGATTTTCCGATTTTTATTTTTGTATCAAATTGAGTTATAGATTATTACTGCTATCATGGATTTAAATTGAATTAATTCTTTTGGAATTAACGGCGTGTTAAATCATATTCTTTTCGGGATAAATATGTTTTGAATTAAATTATTTTATGAATTAAATGAACACTCCCGAATCGTTCCCAAATTTATACCGTGAAAGACGCGATACTGAGTCTACTTCAACTCAAGATAATAATTCAGACTCCTCAGAGTCAACATTACCGTAAGCCTAACATCGTAATCGCGGATATTATACGCCCCCCTAAATTGCGTGATTTAAATATGGCATATTCCCAAAACCCAAATAACGATCCCCTATGGGACGATAATTTAGATTTAACCCCATACTTAAATACCATGGAAGAAAGAACTAAACATGAGACAAATTTAGCCCTATTTGATAATATAAGTGAAAGTTATTACCCCCAGGGGAGTAGCCTCACTAGACACAGACACGCGGAGAGTATCCCCGATCTAGTTGAGTTAGGTGGGATAACTAGACCCAGTCCACCCAAACCAAAGGTAGAGGTTAAATTAAGTGAATATGAAAGGGCAAAACAGTCTCTGAACAGTTGGGTTTCCTCAAGGAAACAAATAGCAAAAGCCACGCCAAATGTAAACATTGTACCAGGTACAGCAACTACGATCGCCCCCAGTGGGTCGATTCCGCGTAGAAGTTCAGTCACATATACAAATGCCCCAAGTAGACCAAATAGACCCAGTCCCGTAAATCCTGGACAACCACAGAATCCTACAGGACAGAACCCACAGGGAATTTCTCAGTCCCCACCTAGAGGTAGCCAGGGTGCTAGTCAAACCCAGGGGACAGCAAATCCGCAACCCCACACTAATCCAAATACGGGAGGTGCCCAACAGGCTGCATTCCTAGCATCAGTCTTGCAGCCCTTTACAAACCTGGCAACATCAAATCAGGGACATGTGAAAGGTTTAGAACCCCCAGAGAGATTAGCATTTTATGGTTGAAAGGGCGAAAGCGTTCCTGAATTCATAAGAAAATTCGAGGAATATGTTAGCTTCCACAAAATCAGTGAGAATGATAAGATGCTTTTCATGCACATCATATTAAGAGACAATGCCCTACATTGGTACCGTTCCCTTACCCCAGGAGTAGATTGGGCAGAATTTAAGGGACGAATCAAACGCCGTTTTGGGCTTAAGGATGAGGGAGCGTTACATAATAGAAAACAAAACCAAAATGAGTCCATTGAGGATTTTTTTGGCTATTTCGTGAAAGTAAATCAGAATTTAAACCCTCCAATACCTGAAGATGAATTACTCCTTATAATTAAACAAAATTTAAGGATGGAATTTAAGGGATAACTTATGGTTTTACCAGCGCAAACGTTGTCTGATTCAAGATGTTTGCTTACAAATAGAGCAAACTTTTGAGTTAGATCAGCCCTCCTCGTCACAAGACAACCCAAATCCAGTTTCACAACACAATAGGGATGTTAGAGAGCAATCCATACAACAGATCCCACCATATCTAGCCCCCAAAAAAAGAGTAAATCAAGGGAATATCCCGAGCATGGGAACTCATACTAACAGGGACATCCCGCATGGGAACACTAACAACCCCCATCGGGACGAATATTACAATCCTCCCCCAGTCCGAAATTATTCCCAAAGCTATCCGAATCAAGATTATCGAGCTCCTTTCCCGAAGCAAAATTCCCAACCAAGGCAATCCCACCTTGCGTCCAGACCTCCTCGAAGAAGAAGCCTACCCAGGGACTTTCCTCAACAAACTCGAGTCTTCGAGAGAAGGAATCCTGAAATTGAGCCTCGAGAAAACCAGCCTCAACAAAATGAAATGCAACTCGTCCCAAGACGTCCACAGAACCAAAGCCAGGAGAACCAAGACCATCCGAGAGTCACTCAGGATGATCGACCGGTCACATGTTTCAACTGCGGTGGCTTACGTCACTATGCCAGTGAATGTCCGTCACCAAGGGTGGAAAGACAGAGAAGTCCGTTTCCGGGAAACGCCAACCCGGGAGGGAATTCCAGAGGACGTCTCCCTCCCGCCAACCAATAGTCCCGCAAGATGAAAACCAAATTGTGACAACACCACCGTTACAATTGGCTACAATTCGACGAAGAAGAAGACCCAGAAAAAGAAATCCACACCTAATAAACATTAAATTTGAACATGCAACCCTACAAACTAGAATAGACAATGGCGCAGAAGTTTCCATGATTAGTTTAGATCAATGGCGGACCATACAAAGATTTAGAGGGGATAACAGATTAGAACCGAACTCAGAAAAATCAGAGTGTATTGTAATGGGAAATGGGCAATACTCCTTTACTAAGGGCTCAACCGTACTAGATTTCGAAATAACATTTGAACAAGATGTAAAGAGGAATTTTAGCCAAGAATTTCACATCGTCCCTTCACTTCTGTGTGATGCAATCCTAGGCCAAGATTTTCTAGAGGACTGGAAGACTATTATCAATTTTGGAAACTTAACCTGTAACATAGATGGACTAGAATTGAAATTCGTAGATGTAACAGAAGATAAACTTCCTCCCTCACCCCAAATGGTCTCTAACGTAAATGAAGCAGTTGAATCGACCTCTCTCTCGTTTAAGCAGAAGAGAGAGTTGAAAGAACTCCTCCGATTCCCGGAACTTTTTAGTGATAAGTTAGGAAGAACCAGCTTAGTGGTCCATGAAATCCATACCGGAAATGCTAAGCCGATACATAAGAGACCATATCGAGTGAGCGATGCCAAGAAGAAAATAATAGAACAAAGCATTTACGACATGCTCAAGGATGGAATAATCAAACCTTCGACGTCACCGTGGGCTTCGCCAGTGGTGATTCTGGAACAAGATGACGGATCCGGTACAGGCAAGAAGAAATACCGTTTCTGCATCGACGTCAGAGAATTGAATTCCATCACTGCAAAAGATCCTTATCCGATTCCCCGAATCGATGAAACTCTCAGTAAATTAGGAAAGCCCAAATATATTACCGCATTGGACTTAAAATCAGGATATTGGCAAGTTTAAATGGAACCAGGAAGTGCGCCAAAGACAGCTTTCATCACGCACGCTGGAAAATACGAATTTAACGTATTACCATTTGGACTTTGCAATGCGCCGAGTACCTTCCAACGTCTAATGGATGAAGTATTCCGAGACGGAGAAAAATTCGCTATCGTCGTATACCTCGACGACATTCTCATTGCCTCCGAGACATGGAAAGAGCATAAGAACGCTCTGGAGTACGTAATGAACAAACTGAAGAATGCCGGATTAACACTTCAATTGAAGAAATGCCGCTTCGCCCAATCGGAAGCAGTCGTTCTTGGACACGTAATTAACGAAACAGGAATTTACATAGATCCTTCCAAGGTTGATGCCAAAGACACTGAGACAATTCCAAAGATTCCTTGGAATGGCCGGCTGGCATCATAGATTTATACCTCACTATTCAAAACTAGCCACTCCACTCAATAGATTGAAGAAGAAAGGCGTCAAGTTCACATGGGGACCTGACCAAGTAGAATCTTTTCAGAAGATAAAAGATGCCATCTGCAGCTCACCACCATTGGCCGCGTATAAACCAGATGCGCCGAGCATATTGACAACAGATGCATCAGACACCGGCTTGGGCGCGATGTTATCTCAAGTCCAAGATGGAAGAGAAGTTCCAATCGCATATGCGAGCCGAAATCTTCGAAATGCGGAATCCAAATACAGTACTTCAGAAAAGGAATGTCTAGCAATTTATTGGGCCATCGGACATTTCCGCCCTTACTTGGAAAGCAAACCTTTTACAGTCGTAACAGATCATAAGGCGTTACAGTGGCTATTTGGACTAAAGAACCAAACTCGAAACTTGTCAGATGGGCAATGTATCTACAGACGTTCGATTTCAAGGTTCAACATAAGAAGGGAGTCGAAAACGTCGTAGCCGACGCCCTCTCACGAGCTCCAATAGGACTGTTCGCCATGTCGATAGCCTCCACCATGGAAGAAGACGATAATCAGATCACGTCACCGGAAGAATCGACCGCTCCATCGGATCATTCACACGTCGCGTACATTTTACCACCTTACCCTCACGCGAATTTTCATATCTTCGATCGCGATGACATCATCACCGCTCAAGGAGAAGATCCGGTTATTCGTGCAATCATAGAACAATTGCGACAAGAAAATCCTCCGGACAACGCAGATTACGAAATGGTAAACAACCTCGTATACCGCAAAGCGTCAGGAGTTCGTCCAGCGCGAGTTTATCTACCACAATCTCTCAGAAGAGAAGCTTTGAGACTCTTACATGATCATCCTCTATCTGCCTATAGAGGAAAATACAAAACAAGAGAAAAAGTAGGACATCGGTACTGGTGGCCTGATCTCGACAAAGACGTTACAAAATACGTCAGAGAATGCGTCCTTTGCCAACAGTACAAGATCAGTAACCGTAGGACACCTGGTCTTATGATATCTACAGTTCCGACTGGACCCTTCGACAAGATAGGAGTCGATATCATGGGACCCTTTCCGATCAGCAGAAGAGGATATCGATTTCTTCTTGTCTTTACGGATTACATGACCAAATTCGTGGAATTATTCCCATTAAAAAGAATAACAGCCGACGCATGCGCCCTCGCATTGAAGAACTTTGTATGTCGATGGGGAGCTCCGAAACAAATCCTAAGCGACAGAGGAACTCAGTTCGTGTCCTCCCTATGGCGCAACACGTGTAAATTATTCAACATTGGACCAATTCACACATCGCCGTATCACCCAAAGTCGAACATCATGGAGCGGGTGAACCGAGTCCTTGGAGAAACCATCTCCATATATGTTGAAAAAAATCACAGAACGTGGGATGAAACTCTGAACGCCCTTGCGTTCGCGATAAACTCAGCGCCCCACGAAACGACCAAAAGATCTCCCTTTTATTTAAACATGGGACGAGAACCGAGACTCCCATGGGACATCGACATAGGGTTGCCCATAGAGGAATTTGAAGATCGTTCGGAGACCCTGAAAACTTTGAAGGATCAATGGAAATTAACTAAGACTTTCTCTAAATTGGCTCTAGCCAAGCAGAAACAATACTATGATCTCCGACGAGAAGATCTCGAATTCGACATTGGGACCATCGTTTGGAAATTAACTCATCCCCTATCAAACGCTAACTTGGGACGAATGGCCAAACTATGTCCGAAGTGGACGGGCCCCTACAAGATTATAGAGAAGAGAAGTCCGCTAGTTTATGTCCTAGAAGACATGATCTCGGGACAAAAGACTGGTCCGATTAACATATCACAACTCAAATTATACCAAACCCAAGAAGTTCCGCTAGAGGACAATGGAGAGACGTCTCCTCCGGGAGAAGAGTCGAGAGGACCAGTCGAGAGCGACCAGTCGAGAGTGACAGAACAGCGGAAGAACGTAGCCGGAGAGAGGGAAACCATCAACTCGAAGCAGCTATCTCTCCACGGAGACCTAGAGCGCCAACTCAAGAGAGAGTGCCGCCTCAACAGGCACGAGAGGAAGTTTCCCCCGAAGAACTCGTTCAGGAAGAAGAAAACACTATTCCGAAGGAACTTTTCCCCCCAGTAGAGGACACCAACACGCCAACTCCGGAAGGAACACTTCCCCAAGAAGTACCCCAGGAAAGACCCCAACCTTCCTCCGAGTCCTTCGAGGAAGTTGTTGAAATGATCGGACCTTTCCGATTTGTGGACAGGATACCGAAAACGAGATCAAAGGAACCAGAAACGACTAAGGAAATAGTCCGACCAACAGAAGAAGTCAGACCCACAGAGGAAGGTCGAGAGAATATAGTCAGTCCAGAAGTGACACAACCGACAGACGCCTCAGTGACTCCAGAACCACAAATACAATTGGACCCTACAAAACCGGAACGAGAAAAAAGGGAACACCCGACTACGTCAACAACCGAAGACATTAAACCTAAGAAAAAGACTCTTCGAAAATTGAGTACTTCAACGGATGTCGACAGAATAACAGAACCGGAACAGGAAAAGAGAGGTCTTAGAACCCCTTTGTCCATCGCTCCGGAACCAACTCCAAGACCTACACGGAAAATGATGAGTAGCAGTATCTCAAGTGACGAGCCAGAGATCCACGATCCCCGCAAAAGAAGTCACCCCCTACTTCATCTTTAGTCATTGGAAGGAGAAAGAAACCACTGCGCAAAGTATCGAGCAGTAAAAGCACGTCGTCAAAAGAACCGTCCGTCTCGCATCCTCAAGCTGAACAAAGAAGGCGAAATAGTCCACGGCCTCAAGATCAGCTCAGTACGTCTTCCGACGAAATTGACAGGAAAGAAGACCGACAACGAAGAAGAAAGCGCATGAGAGCTACGACGACGACTAGTTCATCGACAAAGCCAGTGAAAAAGACGCCGAAGTTCCATACCATATCTACTAGTCCAGAAGGAGAAGCCCCTCTTCCGTCAAATGGAACAAGTTCAATTAAGTCAGCAGCCACGAAACCAAACCCTTTAGTTCCTATGGATGAACTGTCCGAATCCACGAGTACTGGAGAAGATATGCACTCTCCCGACTCTCCGGCGATTGCAGAACAGTTTCCAACAAATTATGAGAAGCCATTCAGGAAAGGATAGGTTCGCGAGCTGTGTTATAGACACACCGTACACCCCGGCAAGGTAGATCTAGATATATACTATTATCCACCGGGAGGAAAGAAGCGCAGGAAACGCTCAACAAATGAAGTGGCTCAGTACCTACGCATTAACAACATTACGGACTTAGACCCGATAGACTTCTGTTTTAAGCGAAAACCAATTGCAAAACCACCTTGGGAAAGGGTTCGACTAGCTCACCCGAGGCGGTTGGCACCCACAGCTGTTTAATCAGAACAACGTGTTCCTACCATTGCGATTCGTCACACTCGATCGCAATGGGAACCCTTCTTATATCCCTATGGGACTCTTTTCTAATTCTCTTCTTTTTTAGATGGCTACCCCTTCTCCCCTCTATTGGAGAGTGGCTCCTCGTAGACCTGAGGATTTCCTATTACGTCCAATCCCCAGAGAGCATCCAATTGTTTCATTCCCTGTCGCCCACTCGTTCGGCCCACTTTCCCGCGAGGAAGAACCGACGCCCGACGAACAAGTCCGCCCTCCTCGGATCGCGCCTCCGGTTCCGGAACCAGACATACTGATTTTACACGACGAAAACGAGGATCTGGGACACGACCCTCAGCAAGGCCCCGTTCGCCCTGACCCAACGGGCTCGGACAGATACCCCCCACGCCCTCGTCAATTTTCCTGCCGGACGTGCTCCCAGGCCAAGACGGGCCAAGACAAGATCAAGCGGCCGCTGCCGAAGAGATCCCAAGGCGCACATTAGACGAAATAATGTTGGAGATCGCCCTCCTCTATCCGGCGCCATGGCCTGTGGTTCCCCGAGTGGATCTTTCGATTCCACAGGAGGCCGAACCACTTCAACCAGACCTCGCCAATACAACCCCCAAGGTTGTTGCCCAGGATCCCGAAAATTTTCCCCCTCTCGCTGACGTCCCACAACAGGACCCGCCTATAGTGGACGCCCCACGACCCCTTACGCCTGAACTAGTGCAAGAACCTGAGCCCGAACAGGACCCGATATCAGACCTCGTCGACGCAGATATCCCACGACCGCCAAATCCATTTCCGCTCAGATCTCAGGCCTACCGGTTTTACGAGGACTATGGCCCCCCTTCCCATCCCACAGGACAGGCTATACCAATTTGATGAATATGATAAACTGTTCCTCGAGGAGCTACCATATCTCCAGGAACCTCCGAAAGATCGGGACCTGTTCCCCGTTGCTTGGGAGGGGATCCCCAACGGCATTGCCATCCGCCTTTATCCGGTTCATCCGGAAGGATATCCAATTTTGCGCCGTCCAAGCGCGACATACGTATGCCAGGCATGCGCCGCAGTCGGGCGCCATTTTTCTTCGCTCTGCCCACGCAAGTTCATACTCCGGGACCGACATCATGGAAACATGAAAACACGAATACACCCCGATTGAACATTCGCCTTATATCCATTACGTGCCTTTTTTTTATTTCCCCGCTATCCTTTTCTCTTTTCTTTTCCTATTTCCCTGCTTTCTTCTCCGTCTTCTCCTTCTTTTCCGAGGGGGTGCATGCAGCGGCCTCACCTCTGAAGCCGTTGCAGACGATGATGGAGGGCTGAGCACCCTGGTCCACTTTTGGGATTATGTTCAGCCCCCCAGTGCAGGATGATCATCTAAGCTCCTCCTCCTTTCCTATCCCATCCTAAAAACCCCTGTTCCCAAACTCAAACCGAGACGAGAAGGAACGCCAGTTTCTTGTAATAAGTTAGTTCAAGTTTGGTTCTCGATCCATAAGTTCGCCTTTTGTTTTCTGCGGGTCAGATCCGCTTCGTTCCCGAACGAGTTAGTTCGTGTTTTCCGCGGGACCAGGCACGGGTCCGTTTTTTGTTTTATACGTAATTTCGCGAGCGAAAATTTTGTATTCCGCGTGACATCGCGCCTCCAATCTTGGATCTCCCTTAAATATTTTCAAAGTTAATAACGTTTCGACTTAATAAAGAATTTGTTCAAAAGATCAACCACAAGGTATGTTTTATTTTCCTTTGGTGTAAATTCCCTTATGGGACGATAGTGACGATTTGAGTTAGGCCTACATAACTCCCCTCGCTATCGGACATTAGGGACTTGTAGCGCGAAACCCCCTCAACGACCGGCCATATAAAATCCCAGGGGCGATCCGTTACAGGGTTTTCCATAGATGAATCGATACTCGTTTGTTTCAGGGGTCTTTGGCGTTCTAGCTTCTTTACACTTCGAAAAATACCCATTCCGACTGAAACTGAAACCACCTTTTTTATTTAAGCCTTTCTAATTAACTACTATTAATTAAAAAGGCTTAACTACATACGGTACTCTATAAGTTAGGCTAGCTTTCGCCTGGGGAAATTTTCGTAATGGACATTGCTAGTGACGTCTTTCAGGTCTTGGAAATGCGTCCTGATGACCATGTTCCTGAACGCGACGAAATCGCAATGCTCCAAGTCTTCCACTATGAACAATAACATTTTTTTTAAAGTATACGCCTATCTCTAAACAGCACGGCCGATTTCAACAAAATACAACGTGTTATCCGTTTTAACAGAAGTAAGATAAGGGACTAGAAGTATCGAGTTTACTAAAATTCTTCGCTTGGCGAAAGTGTATGAATATTCTAAGATAAGGGACTGGAAGCAACGGTTGGCCCTCTGGTAGCGGCGCTTTCTCAATTTTCCCTCTCCCTCCCTGGTGAGACGCGTGGGCGGTAGACAGGGGCCGAACTGGATTCGAGCATCGGCGTCCGTGTTCCGCGGCTTTAGCTTGAGGCGAACGGAACGGGGGTAGGAAACCGTTTTTTTTGGAACTCGTCCAACCCTTGTTTTCTCTCTCTCTAGTGTAGGCCCTGCAGGGATGGAAGCGATGGCGAATAAAATCCTCTCAAATTTGTTCATTAGTGCCTGCAGGATCAATCTACTACCCAATGCTAGAGCACGTTGCTAGAGATCAATCTACTACCCAATGCTAGAGCACGTTGCTAGAGATCAATCTACTGAATGAATGAATGAATGGTTTATTGACCCTTTTGATTACAAATCCCTTTTGGAACAGGGAGGAACCCTCTAACGTGGGTTCACAGGTCCGAAAATAAAAAAAAAAAAAAAACTAAAACAAAGCATTAAATGTCGTACAATAAAAAAACACTAAATTAATATTTACACTACCCAATGCTAGAGCACTTCACTTCTAGTCTCATCTCACTTCTGGTTTTACTAAGGACAAAACCAATTTACCCTTAACGAGGCCCCAGGGATATTTGCGTCCTCGCACTTTCTTGCCACGAACTTCGATTACCGTGCTGGTAGCACAGACGGCGAAGGGAACTCTCTCCTGAAAACGCGCCGAGTGTCAAGCGCCAATGTTAAAAGCCCGTTTCAAGGTAATTTAAACTGATGTGGTTTTTGACTTGCAATTGATAATTTATTCATATTTTGATATTCAAAGAGCATATAAATATATTTTAACTAGCATTCTTTATTGTAGAAAATGCGCGAACAGTTTTTAATATCAACTTTAGTCGTTTTAGATATGAATAATTTTTTTCCAAGAATAATTTAAAGATAAATTTAGACAAAATAATATTTAACATGTTATTAATTAAAAACAAAAAAACCAATTTTTACCTCTCCGAGTGACGTATGTCACGGAGAGGTTCTAATTTCGACGTGTCTGTGTGTCTGTGTGTCCGTGTGTCCGTGTGTCTGTGTGTCTGTCTGTCTGTCCGTTGTTACACCCACGTGACCGCGTTCGCAGTTTGCAAATCGGAGCAAACGTGTATTCAATTTCCAGACCGCATTTACAGTCCCGGAAATTGTATTCCACTTACACGCTATTACTCCATTGCCTGTCTAACAACTCTGTTCATTTGTCCTCCCCACATGGACACCAGTCTCAACTTACTAGCTTCGAAACACCACCATCTTCTAGTCTTTCGCCCATTTCTCATGGACACCAGTCTGTACTTACTGGCTTCTAAACACCACCACCTTCTTGTCTTTGTCCATTCCACATGGACACCAGTCCGTACTTACTGGCTTCTAAACACCACCACCTTCTCGTCTTTGTCCATCCCACATGGACACCAGTCTGTACACCTGGCTTCTAACACCACCATCTTCTGGTCTTTGTTTTTGTCCATCCCACATGGACACCAGTCTGTACACCTGGCTTCTAACACCACCATCTTCTGGTCTTTGTTTTTGTCCATCCCACATGGACACCAGTCTGTACACCTGGCTTCTAACACCACCATCTTCTGGTCTTTGTTTTTGTCCATCCCACATGGACACCAGTCTGTACACCTGGCTTCTAACACCACCATCATCCTTAAGGTTAAGACATACGCGGCGATCGGCTAGGGTTACGAGAAACGTCTAGCCTTCCAATGGAGGGGTCTTCCTCCAAGGTTCACGCAATTGCGATGTTCTTATCTACAGCTGCGATTCGAATCCTTTATATACTACCTATTTCAGTAAGGCGAAGCAACCGGCGTATGCTTCATTTCAAACGCCAATATTAGTCAAGTCTCTCAAGAATGTTTAATTGTTCTTTATCAAAACGATGTAACGCTCAATAAGGCAAACAACTGACGAAGAAAATATTTAATATTAATTATATTTATTTTAATATTTAAGATAATCTTGTTTCTCAACTCAAAATTAATACGGAAAGAGTTAAAAAGCAGCTTATGTTTTTGTCTGTGTGTGTCCGTCGATTGTTACACTAGTGCGTCGCGTTAGCAGTTAGCCTTGTGTTGATGTGTTAAGAAATCATACAGAACCTTAATATTCCCTTTTTCCATAATATAAAGTGAATATGTGGAAGTATTTTTCGTAATTATGATGCATTTAGTACTTCTGTAGCTTTAAAGCTCTGTTTCATTTTGATATTCCAAAGATTTTTTTTAATATTGTTATTTGAAATGGCTGTTTATATATTACTTAAGCTATACTACATCTGTATATAGAATAATCCTTGGTTTAGTGATTTCATGAAGAAAGCTAAGATCTAGACTTCGACGGGTATATTTAGTATTACCCGCAATAGGCTTAGTGAAATAAAGAGTAAATAATTGAGGCATGAGGTGAAGTAAACTATGGGTTTTGATTTTCGTGTCTGAAATGAAGAGACATCAACGGTTCAGAGTGAGCCGAAAGTTAAATACACTCTTAAATATTCAGGGTAAGATTTTATAATAGAAGAAAAGATCATGGTGGTAATTATATTAGTAGGGCTAAGCTACAGAGTTTTATTCCCTTTATGGTGCGCATTGATGACTATCAGTGCGTCTAGCTACAATTTAGCTTTGGTGTTATTTAACGTTAACATTCATGTTGGCAAACTAAGAATATTGTTGAGGTGAGACGAGACGATAGTGTTTACACTGCAAACCAGTTGTGAATGCAGCTATCAGAATATAGGGTAAACAGCTGAAGCGTATATAGACTTCATTTCCTGTTCTTTTCCCCATTGACTGATTTCCATGTGTCCAAGATTTATCCTTATTGGATGTAAAATGTCGTCTGCTTTACTGTATATTCGCTATGCTTGGAATACTGCTTCAATATTTCGTAAATTTTTACTTCAAAAAAGTGAAATAATTCCATATCTAGGTAAATAAGTTTGTAGTAGTAGACCTCTTGACTCGGAGAGGTAATATTTTGGTTTTCCCAACTTGTTAAAACTAAAAAACACTCATTTTCGCCGCAGAGTCCGTTTCAGCATTTCTGCTGCCTTTTCCAACTCGGCTGTTGTAGTCTGGGGCTAGGAAAAGAAGAAGATGGTAATGCTTGTAATTATTTTTAATTCAATGATTAAAACTTATGTCCTTATCAATTTTCACCTGGGCATTTCTATTCGCAAGAAGGGAACTCAAATCAACTGGACTTCCAGCCAAGGAAAGCAACAGTTCACCTGGATGTGGTTGTCTCACCGGTGAACGCTCCAGGAGTTTGCTATAAAGAGAAATATTTGCATTTGTTAATAAAATAATGGACATCTACTTAACATAGAACCATTCTCCCCCCATTATACCTATGATCAATCTTGGGTGGAATCTTGGAGATTTTTCTCCTTCCACCCAGAAATCTGTGGTAAATTTCACTACTTTCCGTTAAACATTCACTGCTTCCAGCCTTCTTCAATGAAGCTGCCCTTGATCTGCTTCTCGTTTGATTGGGCTTGCCATCAGAGCCAGTCGAGTTGGACCTGGCTCGCTGCCTGCGGGTTTGTCGTCTGGAAACCAAATTTAATACACTTTAGTATATTAGTAACTTGGCAGTTAAGCCTAAACTAAAACTTACATGAGTGATATGTGACTGTCAGTGTCAGTGTCAGTGTCACTGTCATCATCCACAGCATTTGCCGAGGCTCCCTTTTCCTCTTGAAGGTGCTTGCCTACAAGTAATTATATATATATATATATTAGTAATTACCAGTAACTAGAAGATTACAATGCGAGGCAAGTTAATAATCTACCATGTAATTTTAACGCATCGTCCACGTGCATCCGTCCTATAACTTGCTACAATGAGACAATGTAACACGTTACATGTGTTATACAAATTTTTACCCTTTTGATTAGTTACAATCTTACCATTGGGATCTGGTTTACAGCTAGATGAAATTTGTCAGTGAGGTTTTCCATTTTGGCATTGAGGTTGTTCATTTCGACAGTCAAGTTGTCCATTTTGGCATTCAGCTTTTCCTTTCCGACAGTCAAGTTGTTCATTTTGGCGTTGAAATCTTTTTCAAGTCTAGCAATTGCATTTTGGCATAGCGCCTCAACGATTTCATACGATGATTTGCCGTCATCTTGCGCCTCAGCGTTTTCAAACAATAACTTCCCTTCATCTTGTTCGTTTACTTTCTTGGCTCTTGCTGATTTTTTACTCTTGGGTGGCATTGAAGAAATTGGTGGCGAAAACTAAACTTAATACCGGTGCGCGAATTTAGACAATTAAAAGATTCAAAACTAAATACGTATAAGCAGTATCTAGCAAACACCAAAACCGTGTCACGACCAAAGAACTTGGAACATATAAGCCCCCTAGAATTACACATCAAATCTACGCTTCGCGCGCCCGGTTTTTTCAACAAGTAGGATATACTTTATCATTCGTCGGTGGCGCCATCTATGTGTGTGGCGCATAACTAGAATTTTCTATATTTTATTTTTTGCGCGAAAATGAAACATTTTCAAGCTTTCATTTTCAAACTTTTTGGCGGGAAATAGCGCGATTTCAAAGAGCTTTTAGTTTAATATACTACATGTTTAAATATAGTTTTTAAACGTTTAATAACATAATAAAAACGATTTATTATTGAGAAAAACACTTTCTTGCGCTAATTTCAAAGTGTGCAAGTATAAAATGGGCAAAAAATGTTCAATTGAGGAATGTAAAAATACTCGTAGAAATAAAAATGTTTCTTTTTTTTTGCTCCATTCAATTGACGAGCTAGAGCTGTGAAGCCTTACAGCTCCAACTTGAACTTATACACTGATAATATAGTAAAAAGGTTGTTAAAGATATAGGGATTGGTATCAGGCGATGCTAGGGATTTCTTTCCCTCCATCCGAGTTAAAGTTTTAGGAACTTACGTATTTTGAGTTTAAATAGAGAAAGAGTGGGCTGGCCAACTACTTCGGTAGGAATGGAGTTCCAGATGGGAACAGTCCTCCTGGCATAAGTAAGCAAAGCGCGAAAATTGTTCCACAATTTTACATTATTTTTATTACTAACTGCAACTCAAATAAAGATATCCGGTTGATCAGTCCAGTTTGTTAGTAAAATGGCTCAATGCCATTGGAAAATCAAATTGGTCTCCAGGGAAAAATACCGCGTTGTGTTAAGAAGAGAGGATGAGGAGAAAACTTTCATTACTCTTTCAATAAAGACTTATCCCCAGAAATTTTACTCACTTAAATCAATTTCCCTGACTTTTCAACCCATTTTTAAATTCCCTGACTTTTCCAGGTTTTCCAGGTACTGTGGCAACCCTGTTAGCAATCACTTTCAAATATCTGACTATCGGAAAGTCACCAAAATAAGTTTTTTGTCACTTGGGCAAAAACCGCTATTCTACATTACTTTTGCGTGTACCCACAAACCCACGCCTAAGAGATGGAATTATATTTTATTAAAGAAATTTTTGAGAAACTCCAACGGTGTTTTCAAACTTTTAATCATTAATTATAGAAAACATAGTCGGGCTAGCAAAAAGAGCGATAGTTTAGGGTCATCAAAATCTGTTGATATCTACTAATATATTGTTTTAATCAAAGCAAAAATTACCTTCCAACGTACAAACTGTCTCAAAACCATTTAGATATTTTTTCGGAGTAGTAAGACAAAAAGGTGGATGGAACAACAATCCCATGATTTTAATATTTAAAGCAGCTTATAAGAACGCCTTTCTGGTTGAGGGTTCTGGTTGTGCAAATGTCTTGGCTCGTGATAATACTGTGTCACCAAATTTTTCTGAGGTGACAACAAATTTTCTCCAAGCTAACAGAGGACATTTATATTTTGATGGGTCAAACCTATTGAGAGACACCATCATTCACTATTTTGGCTGGATTTGTGTACGGAAACTGCACAAAGTCCTCAAATGCAATCAATGCAAACTTGCACAAGAAAAACCTCCTCTTAATCACAAGAGTTTTCAAAACTACTGCATTACAACCACGTCGACCAGAGGATTAATTGTTAGAGATCATGGTAGTTTAATATATCCTTCGGAGAGCGTAGTGAAAATTCTTGATCTCACCAAAAAATGCCTGCGGATGCAAAACCTTGAAAATGATGGTGGTACTGCTTCTAAAACAATTGCTCTCAAAATTTAATCCCTCGTAAAAAGGTGTCTGATGCGTGAAAACATATTTCCCAAGAAATTGGATGAAAACATTTTCTGAACTTTCTAGTTTCCAAAGTTATTCGTATTTTTAATGAAAAAATTAAAATGGAAGCTGTTGGAAAAAAGCTTACCAAATTGATATTATTTTAAGGACAATAATAACAGCAGCTAAGTATAGGCCTACAATTGCTTCAAAACATATTTAATATTATAGGCCTAGTTTTCACACTAAATAATATCAAAACAATATTTAACAAGTTGGGAAAACCAAAGTATTACCTCTCCGAGCCAAGACGAATGTACTTTCTAATCCAGGTCCACCAGCCAGTGAGAAAAACCGGAAATACGTAGTTCAAATTGGCGGGATATTGCGAAGGTCATTTGTAAAGGTTTAATCGTTTAACATTTCCCTGTGTATCCTCATAGTTCCAATGAGGACCTAATATCTATCACTTAAGTGTGTATTTAACTTTCGGTCACTTTAAACAGTTAATACCTCTTGTAAGAGGACACGAAACAAGGTCAATTCTGGTTTAAATCTTGGGTATATTATTTCATAGACCCGATCGTTTCAACACTGGGGAAATGAAGTAATAACATACACATTATCTATTGAAGTAACAATTTACGTTTACACTATATATAAATGTAGTAAAGCTGAATTAAAAATTACACACCAAATTTGAAATGTTAATATCAAAAGATGTTCTTGAATATTGACATGAAACAGTTTTATACCTACCTGGTGGTGTTAGAACCCAATAAATACCGGTGTGCGTTGAGTGAAGGAATTGGCGGTTAGCCAACAGATGAAGGTCTAACGGCTAGTTAATGATTGGCGTCAAATAAGATGGATAAAGCAATGAAGTAAAATTTTCCGAATTTCTGTGTACTGCGAACGCGGTCCGGAGATTGCGAACACGTTTGCTCCGACTTGGCAACTGCGAACGCGGTGACAGACACACACACAGACACGTCCAGTGTAAAACCTCTCCATGAGGTCATCGTCACTCGGAGAGGTAAAAACATTTTCATTACCGCGTCGATGCGCCCAAATTCATAAGCAATTAAAGCAAATGAGGTAAATTCACCTTTTCACCGCCGTCAATTTAGCAGACGACTGATAATTATTTCGTCTCAAGCATTATAGATGGCGTTACCAACGAATGATAAAGTTATCGTTTAAAAAAAAGTGGGCTTGGAAATTGAAAAATTCGAGCGTGGCTGTGTAATTCTAGGGGGCTATATGTTCCAAGTTCTTTGGTCACGACTCACAAAAAACAACGATTTTTCGCGCCTTAAATACAACTCGGTAATCAAGCCAATCACCGTCATATAGTTGGCCATCCAATCGGCGCTGGCCCTTAATAGACTTACATTTTTTGCCGTTTTCCATGGAGTAGTTTTAGTGGAGTGATAATGGTATTTCTATTAAAATTGCCTTAAATAAACTTACGTCTATACTAATATTGCTCCATGGTGGCAGATTGCTGACAGCATCACATTCATCGTGACCTTTCGTCTGCTTACGATTTAGGTCTATTCGTCGTAGAGAGCTGTACTAGTTCCTTACGAATATAAAGTTATAGTTTTTTAATACATTTATTATAATTTTCATAACATAATTTAAGAATTAATAGTACTAGTAACATAACACTAACTGAAATATTAGAAATTTTTTGGTAGTTAGGAAAATATCACAGTGAGTGAAAAGTTTCAAGGCTTAGGAAACTTGTAATTTTGGCTTTGGAAATTCATTTATAAGTAAACTTACTATGGCGAATAAAGGTTAAAAATTTAACTAAACCAATTACTGTCTGACAAATTAGAAATCCATTATGTTTTTCAGAACCTATCCATAGAATAAAGCTTAGTAAAGCATTTTTTGAAAGATGGACAACGGAGAAGAATCGGTGGGGTACGGGAATAGGATCACAAAATGATAAATTTGTGACATTCCTACTTGACAAACTGCAGTAAGTTTTTTAGGCCCCCAACCCTCTTTTTCACAGTAATTATTATGCTGTTAGCTAATGTTTATTGAAAGCAAGCCAGGGGGAAATGTGTCATAAATGGACCCAAAGTGTGTTTGATACCACTGAGAAAATTACTCAAACTGACCCCATTACCACATTTGAGATGATGACATCTCCAGGGTTTCCTCCTCAAAGACATTATCGGCGTGTGACACCAAAAGGTAGATATTCAATGCTTTATTCACCTAACTAAGCCCGGGAGTTTATTTTTTCTTTTATTTGCAGATAAACCAGAGACTCCTACCTATAAGAGGCTAGGTTTGGCTATGGAGTCACCATTGGCTAATACGCCTGTTAAAAGAACTCCAACAAAACGGGCAAAACGTACTTTATTTGAAGTGGAAATGGAAGAGGAGGAAGAGCTTGAAAAGTAAACATGCCCTTTTCATTTGTGTTAAACTTAAAACAATCCTACAGTCTTGGTTCTTTCCAATTTGGGCAACCTTAATTAAGGGAGGAAGATGGAGATGAAATGGAAAGAGACGCTGATGAACTAGAGCAGGAGGCATTGGGAGACGAACTTGAAAATCTAGAGTAATATTTTTTGGAATATTGTTTAATTAATTTGTTAGAAATTTTCCTAAATCTCCGCAAACACTTATAGTAATGAAGGAGAATGTGATGATCTCAATTTTGAAAATGATTTTACGGAAGATGACGATAAAGATGCTGATTATGAAGAATTAATAATTGAGTACAATGAAGTAAGTTCTCCCACTTTAATTCTTCAATCTTCTTATAATTTCAAATTATACTTTATGTTACTCTTTTTAGCCTTTGCCGCAAAAACCCACACATCTAACGGCTGAAGAAATAATAAGGGAGCCTATGTGTTTTGTGTTTACTCCTTTTCTGACATCTCTTGTTCAAAAAGCTTTTGGAAGTGCCAATATTGCAAATCAGCCATCACCTACAAAGTTCATAGGCGAGCTACCGCCTTCATTTATACATGGAAATGTTGCGAAGGATCAGGTGGAAAACATGCAAAGGTAATTAGTAGATTTCCATTGTTTTCTTTCAACCACAAATGCCTAAGGTATATCTCAACACTTATAGGGCAAATGGGAAAGCCAACCCAATTTTCACGGCCTCTATGCCGGAATTTTATCACTTGCAAGTTCAATAGTTCTCTCTGGTAACCAGTATGGAAAAGTGGCGTTATTTATGCAACATTCCAAAGTAAATGTTTTTGGAAAAGACACCTTTTTCAGGTAATTCACTCTTTTTCTCTATGGTGCTGGGCCCCATTCTGTAACGTCCATTCAGAGAAGCTACTCTGTTAGAGCCCTATCCTATTATAAGGAGAGAAATACTCCATAGAGTACTTTTCATCATGCCTACAAACATATCCCTAGTAAAGATTCTGCCCAAAAACTATTCTTCCCTTTTTTTTAATATGATCTCCATCCTGTCACAGCCCTCCTCCTCTTTTGCTGTTTATAGTTTTGAAGAGAATTACAAAATAAGCGTCCTTCAAGATAGAAATTCAATTTTCTTTTATAGTTTTTTACAAATTTTTAAAAACAATGGCTTACCCCACACCCGCGTTTACGATTTTCTAGTGGTACCGCAGGGTTTGTACACGACCTGGAAAAGTCTAGGAAATTAGAAGTAGTAATGGATAGGCGGGTACACTAGCCATACAGTCTCTAGGTAACGTAGCTTTGCGCGTGCTGACAAGAGACAAAAACTTGAGGATCTTCAGGATTTAAAATAAGCGCGAGTTTTTTAGCTCGAGTGCACGGACCTCTAGGCCTTAGTTTCAAATACGTGTAGTAGGCTGTAGGCAATTTCACATGTATTTGAAACTAGGGCCTCAAGTGCACTGGAGCTAAAAAAACTGGCGGATATTTTAGATCCTGAAGTTTTTGTCTCTTGACAGCACGTACAAAGCTACGTCACATACAGACGTGGGTTTGCGCGTGCTGACAACCGATGTTGTAACAGAGTATATACAGAATAGGGTCTTTGCGCGTGACGTCAAGTTACCTTCCCCCTTTCCTCTCCCCTTGCCGGCTGCCCGCTCTGGCCACGTTAGGAAGCCATGTTGACATCCCCTGAAAACCGGTTTTCGCCCCCTATTTCTTCTCCCTTTTTACTCTCGCGGAAACACCCTATAAGCTGCCGTCGGAGATAGGGAGTTGCCTATCCTGTAGAGTGAAAACAAATTTCCTCACGCGCATTCTTTATCCATGGTAATAGTTTCAAAAAGAGGGCTAAAAAAATTGGGAATTTAATTTTTGTTAAAAGGATTCTTTTCATGAACTCCTTCGGTGGAAAGGTAAGAACACCCTTCATCTCTACCCCCCCCCCCCGCAAAATATTCTCTTCGCGGGAGGGATGAACACCCTTCGGCCACGCTTTCCTCCCCCAGCAACATAGGGATTTTATTTAAAGGCCAATTTCAAAAAGGGACCGGCAGACTATGCCCCCCCCATCATTTTTTGACAGCCACGCTTTTGATGGAATCTGATGGGGTAGAACTACAATATTTTTGGTCTCAGGCTCTAAACCCAGTGACACACTGAGACATTTCGTGAATTTCAAGGTCGTCCGCCAAACACCAATGTATCACTTGTGTGTAAAATGCATATGCTTTTTTGCTTGAAAGGCTAAATTTTCAGTCTGCAACTGGCTTTAGGAATTTATAGCGTATATTTATTTAGAATATATTAATTTATATTTATGTGATTAAAATGCCTAATTTTAATGAAATAGTAAAATTTTAATTGCAATTAGGCTTTTTTAATCATATAAATATAAATTAATATATTCTAAATAAATATACGCTATAAATTCCTAAAGCCAGTTGCAGACTGAAAATTTAGCCTTTCAAGCAAAAAAGCATATGCATTTTACACACAAGTGATACATTGGTGTTTGGCGGACGACCTTGAAATTCACGAAATGTCTCAGTGTGTCACTGGGTTTAGAGCCTGAGACCAAAAATATTGTAGTTCTACCCCATCAGATTCCATCAAAAGCGTGGCTGTCAAAAAATGATGGAGGGGGGCTTAGTCTGCCGATCCCTTTTTGAAATTGGCCTTTAAATAAAATCCCTATGTTGCTGGGGGAGGAAAGCGTGGCCGAAGGGTGTTCATCCCTCCCGCGAAGAGAATATTTTGCGGGGGGGGGTAGAGATGAAGGGTGTTCTTACCTTTCCACCGAAGGAGTTCATGAAAAGAATCCTTTTAACAAAAATTAAATTCCCAATTTTTTTAGCCCTCTTTTTGAAACTATTACCATGGATAAAGAATGCGCGTGAGGAAATTTGTTTTCACTCTACAGGATAGGCAACTCCCTATCTCCGACGGCAGCTTATAGGGTGTTTCCGCGAGAGTAAATAGGGAGAAGAAATAGGGGGCGAAAACCGGTTTTCAGGGGATGTCAACATGGCTTCCTAACGTGGCCAGAGCGGGCAGCCGGCAAGGGGAGAGGAAAGGGGGAAGGTAACTTGACGTCACGCGCAAAGACCCTATTCTGTATATACTCTGTTACAACATCGGTTGTCAGCACGCGCAAACCCACGTCTGTATGTGACGTAGCTTTGTACGTGCTGTCAAGAGACAAAAACTTCAGGATCTAAAATATCCGCCAGTTTTTTTAGCTCCAGTGCACTTGAGGCCCTAGTTTCAAATACATGTGAAATTGCCTACAGCCTACTACACGTATTTGAAACTAAGGCCTAGAGGTCCGTGCACTCGAGCTAAAAAACTCGCGCTTATTTTAAATCCTGAAGATCCTCAAGTTTTTGTCTCTTGTCAGCACGCGCAAAGCTACGTTACCTAGAGACTGTATGGCTAGTGTACCCGCCTATCCATTACTACTTCTAATTTCCTAGACTTTTCCAGGTCGTGTACAAACCCTGCGGTACCACTAGAAAATCGTAAACGCGGGTGTGGGGTAAGCCATTGTTTTTAAAAATTTGTAAAAAACTATAAAAGAAAATTGAATTTCTATCTTGAAGGACGCTTATTTTGTAATTCTCTTCAAAACTATAAACAGCAAAAGAGGAGGAGGGCTGTGACAGGATGGAGATCATATTAAAAAAAAGGGAAGAATAGTTTTTGGGCAGAATCTTTACTAGGGATATGTTTGTAGGCATGATGAAAAGTACTCTATGGAGTATTTCTCTCCTTATAATAGGATAGGGCTCTAACAGAGTAGCTTCTCTGAATGGACGTTACAGAATGGGGCCCAGCACCATAGAGAAAAAGAGTGAATTACCTGAAAAAGGTGTCTTTTCCAAAAACATTTACTTTGGAATGTTGCATAAATAACGCCACTTTTCCATACTGGTTACCAGAGAGAACTATTGAACTTGCAAGTGATAAAATTCCGGCATAGAGGCCGTGAAAATTGGGTTGGCTTTCCCATTTGCCCTATAAGTGTTGAGATATACCTTAGGCATTTGTGGTTGAAAGAAAACAATGGAAATCTACTAATTACCTTTGCATGTTTTCCACCTGATCCTTCGCAACATTTCCATGTATAAATGAAGGCGGTAGCTCGCCTATGAACTTTGTAGGTGATGGCTGATTTCCAATATTGGCACTTCGTTCCAAAAGCTTTTTGAACAAGAGATGTCAGAAAAGGAGTAAACACAAAACACATAGGTTCCCTTATTATTTCTTCAGCCGTTAGATGTGTGGGTTTTTGCGGCAAAGGCTAAAAAGAGTAACATATAAGTATAATTTGAAATTATAAGAATATTGAAGAATTAAAGTGGGAGAACTTACTTCATTGTATTCAATTATTAATTCTTCATAATCAGTATCTTTATCGTCATCTTCCGTAAAATCATTTTCAAAATTGAGATCATCACATTCTCCTTCATTGCTATAAGTGTTTGCGGAGATTTAGGAAAATTTCTAACAAATTAATTAAACAATATTCCAAAAAATATTACTCTAGATTTTCAAGTTCGTCTCCCAATGCCTCCTGCTCTAGTTCATCAGCGTCTCTTTCCATTTCATCTCCATCTTCCTCCCTGAATTAAGGTTGCCCAAATTAGAAAGAACCAAGACTGTAGGATTGTTTTAAGTTTAACACAAATGAAAAGGGCATGTTTACTTTTCAAGCTCTTCCTCCTCTTCCATTTCCACTTCAAATATAGTACGTTTTGCACGTTTTGTTGGAGTTCTTTTAACAGGCGTACTAGCCAATGGTGACTCCATAGCCAAACCTAGCCTCTTATAGGTAGGAGTCTCTGGTTTATCTGCAAATAAAAGAAAAAATAAACTCCTGGGCTTAGTTAGGTGAATAAAGCATTGAACATCTACCTTTTGGTGTCACACGCCGATAATGTCTTTGAGGAGGAAACCCTGGAGATGTCATCATCTCAAATGTGGTAATGGGGTCAGTTTGAGTAATTTTCTCAGTGGTATCAAACACACTTTGGGTCCATTTATGACACATTTCCCCCTGGCTTCTTTTCAATAAACATATAAATATATATTAGCTAACAGCATAATAATTACTGTGAAAAAGAGGGTTGGGGGCCTCAAAAACTTACTGCAGTTTGTCAAGTAGGAATGTCACAAATTTATCATTTTGTGATCCTATTCCCATACCCCACCGATTCTTCTCCGTTGTCCATCTTTCAAAAACTGCTTTACTAAGCTTAATTCTATGGATAGTTTCTGCAAAACATAATGGATTTCTAATTTGTCAGACAGTAATTGGTTTAGTTAAATTTTTTACCTTTAGTCGCCATAGTATCTTTACTTATAAATGAATTTCCAAAGCCAAAATTTGAAAGTTTCCTAAGCCTTGGTCAAAACAAACGTTTCACTCACTGTGATATTTTCCTAAACTACAAAAAATTTTCTAATATTTCAGTTACTAGTACTATTAATTCTTAAATTATGTTATGAAAATTATAATAAATGTAACAAAAAATTATAAAAACAGCAACAAATTCGTGTCAACTTTATATTCAAATCGTAACGAACTAGTCTAGTACAGCTCTCTACGACAGCAAAGTTAGAATGAATTTCAAACTTAGAAAACCGTTGCGAAAACCGGATGAAACCGAATCCTGAAAGAAAAAGACGCGACAATATACCCTAAACGGACGCCCTACGCGCGGGTTCTAGCAAGCCATGATTGATATTGTATTGGACAGTCCAGAATAGGGTCTTTGTATGACGTCATATAATTCAGCCAATCGTGGGGTATGGACTTTTTTGGAAATCCTATACAACACTGTCTTCTCCTGGCGCCATCTAGCGTTCCAGATCGGAAATAAACGGCGCCGACGTAACCTTTAATGTGAACCACCACGCATTTGTAGGTATCCCCCTGACTTTTATGAATAGTTATAGCTTCAGCCACATGTAAAGGAAATTGCTTTCTAGAAACAGCAACATTTTTTTTCGAGTGACGAAGCGGGAATGATCTCACTGTTTTCTCAAGGGGTGTCCAAGTTGGTCCGGCCTTTAAAGTGGAAACCAAACTGGCACTTTTTGCTCTAATGCCTTTCCCCACTCTTTCGTGATCAAAAGAAATCCAGACTCTGATAGGAACACGAGCCCCGTCAGGACGCACTCCGTAGTCAATTTGACGGATTCTTCCAGTGGCTCCATTAACAATTCCATCTTCAATGTCTATGTTGTTGGTAACCATGTAGCGAGCATTAGTTTGTAAGCGAATATTTTCGCTCAAACCGTAAGTGGAACTGGGCTTCAGTTGTTTCGCTTTTTCAAGGATGTTTTTTCGCACACCTCCTTGAAAGCCTCCTTTGACGGTATCGAAAGCCAAAGAATGGCAGAATTCGGTATTGTACTGATTGAGACGCAGCTCGTTGAAATCTGGCGCACCTTGTTTCGTAGCATACAGGTGTATGGCGTCGAGAGGAGGATCACCTTTTACATTCACCTGCTGTTTCTGTATTAGTAATTCGTCATCGATTTCCATTTTTCCAATGGCCATTCGATTCAGAGCCACGGCGAATGCCTTGTCTTCCTTTTGACGCATGATCTCAGTCAAGAAAAAACCTTAAATTCTTTCCAAATCGGATTATTATCCAGTAATCCGGCATAAGGGGTGTCACGAGCTTTAGGTTTTTGAAATGCAAAACTGTCGCCTAGTGGTTTCTGTTGGTTAAAATCACCAACAACCAAAAGTGACAGTCCACCGAATGATTCTTCCGACCCCATAATCTCTTGACACCTGGAATTAACTTTCGTAAGAATTCCAACTCCAGCCATAGAAATCTCGTCTATAATGATTAGTTTGAGGTCCTTCCAGGCAACCCTCATTTTGTTCAACGTTTCAGATTCCAGTCTCGACATGGGTCCTTCATATTGGCTAACTGGAAGCGAGAAAGCCGTATGTAGAGTGGTTCCCCCAATGTTAAACGCGGCTTATCCCGTGAAGGCGCACTTTAAGGCAACAACGTTGGAGTTGTCAGCCCCTGGTTGTTTGTGGAAATACCTCGTGACGCCCTCGTAAACAGCGTTTATCAAGACGCTTTTACCTACTCCGGCTCTTCCAGTGACAAAGAGGCGTAGTGACTGCTCGGGCTTTGTTTTAAAATGTCCAAGAATATGGCCAAAAACTTCTCTTTGCCTTACGTTTAAACTCTGCACCATTTTTCCATACTCAGTATCCTCTACGATACGAACAGATTGCACGATTGTGTAGTCTGGAACATTGCCATCCGGCAGTTCTTGTCCAATGTCAGCATTACCATCTCTTAAAGCCAAAACGGCGAATTCTGGGTCATTCATCGTGTATTCTCGATCTCTTTCATCTTGATGTTCCAATATTGGTTGAACATTAGCAACATCTACTTGGGCTTCATTTTCAAGGAATTCCACCCTCGCTCTTTCAAAGTCAGCTTCACCAGCTCCGTTCAAAAACTCTTTTCTCTTCATTGAAATCAATTCCAAATTTGCTTCGTACACTTCTTTGAAATCCTTATCCAAAATATTAGTGGCTTCATCGCGCCAAGGATAGAACAAGAGAAGCTGTTCCCTGTTGAAATCCAAGGTATCTTTTTCGATGTTGTAATTTCGGTATCGAATGACTTTAGCTTGTGTACGTTTGCGTACAAAACCATGGCCTTGGTTCAAAGAGATCCAAACCGAAGGTAAGTCGGATTCCTCCTCGCTTTCGACTTCTTCATCAACATTTGGGCTTGGAACCCGTGGGCCTCGGCCTTTTTTCTTGATGAATTCGTACCAAGCTGCAAATTCAGCTAGGCAAACCGATTCCATGGATTCTGGCCTAAAGGGATAACGATCAATTAGGCCTTCCGAGAATATGTCTGTACTCTCTTCCGGTAAATCATCAAGCTGACTCTTGGGCCGGGGAATATGAAGCCGTTTCTCTGGAATATTTGTGTTGATAAAGATGGTAGCTCTACTGGACTTAGATACAGTCATCTGCAGGCATAAGTACGCCGCTTCTTGCGCAGAAATTTCTTGGCCACTGAGAAACTTGTTAGCTATAACTTTGAGCCTTTCTTTAATAGTTGACCCCGCCTGCCTGGCCGCTTTCATAGCTTCCATAAGCAACTGGGAAACTCCACGCTGCGATTTCCCAATATACGCGATGACGTACATAATGCAAGCGTAAGGATCCAGAACAAATTGAATGTCCATATTGGCTCTCCATAATCTAAGAACGTCTTTGTTGTAGGCGTTCACTCTTACTTCCTTGGGGGATCTCTTCAGCAGTGTTGTTTTTCTCTTGAGATTAAATGCAACACAATCAATATACACCCGTTCCGTCATTTGAAGAGGGCGCAAAAACTCTTCAAATGTTTCTGGTGCATTTTCTAGTGTCAAAGCCGCTATAGCCTTTTCAACCTTAACAGATTCGGATGCTATGCGTTCACCATACTCCTTTGTCCAATTTCTTAAATCCGGGTCGTAAACGTATGTTCTCGGAGGCCAGGGAATTCCAAAACGGCAAAGCGTCTCTTCCCCCCCGCTTCACCTTGCACGTTTTCGTGTGTTTATGCGTTTGAAGCGGAATGAGGTTAAACAAATCTTGGTCTTCAGATTTAGAACAAGAAATGAATTGATCAATGAAGGCCTCAACTTGGGTAACATTGGAGCCATCCGGTTTCAGCTTTGGAGCTCCAGAAATCCAAAATACACTGTGCACATGAGGCGACCCCCGATGTTGAAATTCCACTCGGTGATAGTAATCTACCACCGACCCCAGTGGCGCTGCCTTGCTTCTAAAATACCTCAATAACGCTCGAAACCTGTAATCGAAGTATCTCGCGCATGTAATCGGGTCCTCCTGAATCAACTTTGCTTTATCCTTGAAAGCCATATTTTCAATTTCTTGGTTGGTCATATTACTTTTGCCAGAAGTGACCAACAAAGCGTTGATTAACTCGGGCCATCGAGTTTCAGCAGCACTTACAGTCAGAAAAAAGGTAGGAATGCCAAGTTGTCTAGCCATGGCGAGAATTTCCCTCGATTTTCGCTGCCAAATTGCAGGGGAGTTCCGAAGAGGCTCCAATATTCTGAAACCATCGTCGTGGTGAATTAGCGATTCAATCCCACCTTCCAATCGTACTGTTCCCGCTGTTAGTCCTCGGCCGTCAGAAGCCTTATTTTTGTGTAAGCATATTTGAATGGCTTGACTAACTTTCATGGTCTCAATCTTCAACCATTTGAAAAAGAGATTGGTAACGTCGCTGGCGCACCTTCTGTCAGAAGACAGCAACGCCCACTTTACAAAATCCTGGTAGCTGCTTTTGATCGAAATTTGCATTTTCTGCCCTCCATAAATTCGAGAAAATGAGAGTTCTTCGCAATATTCATCGTATAGCAAAGACACGGGGCGGCTACCTTCTCCCGGTGCAAATGTTATCGTAACGGTGCAAATGTTATCGTAACGTTTTGTCCAATAAATCGTCAGCTGACAACAGCAAGGAATCTCTGGCTCCGCAATTGACTCTTTCGTCTTCCTTTTCTTCAACCCACTCTTCGTCACTATCAACTTCCTGTTCACCAGCGCTTATATCTATTGGTGCATGGCTTTCAATTGAGGTAGCCTCTTTTGGATGTGAGACTTCAGTTAAAGCAATGTTTCTGTCGTTTTCATTCACGACGAAATCAACGTTTTCATCCACCAACGTGTCCATGAGGCCCTCCGAAAGAGTGATGGAATGTTTCTTGTAAAGTGGTGATTGCAGCAACGACCTAAGCGCTGCTAAAATGCTCTTAGGACGTACTGTTTCAAACAAAAATGGGCTATTATACTGCATGCGACGCATTAATTTAACTTGTATTGTATGCGTGTTGTCCGGGAGCCTTGATAAAACAGAACAGGACTTGTCTGCATTACAATGAACATTAACAAGTGTACCCTTCGAACCTTTTTGCAAATCGCAACCAAGCGATCGTATTTGAATGAACGGAATTCTTGGGCTAACGATCCGTTGTTCTAGATTAAATAACCCTGTAATAGTCTCACTTACGACGGGAAATCGAAAGCCATTATGGGGACTGAATTTTGGAGCTAGCCCTTTAGACACGGCTGCATGACAAGCCGTGCACAATTCCACTATCGGAGTCAGAACACTTGTAAGATATCCAACGCTTTCCGGAAAATTTTCTAAACTGATTAACGCCATAGAGCTTTTAAAACAAAGCCTGGAACATATTTCGCACTTATGCGTAGGAACATCTTTTATTGCTTCGCAATACAAAAATTCTTGATATAATGGATCATTCTTCTTTACAAGTTTTTTAACTTGGGCAGACAAATTTTCATTTTCCCGATCCCTATATTCCGGGTAGTGATGCCACGAATATTCGGTTACTATTCGGTATTCGGCCTCTTCGGCCACTTTTTTCGTATTCGGTATTCGGCAGGAATATTTCGTAATATTCGGCCGAATACCGAATCTCCAATCATGAAGGAAAAAACGGAAAAATTACTCAAAAATTATTTATTTCAATAACAATTTTTACTTTAATATTTATAATCTACCAGTGCTAAGTTGTGATGAATAAAAAAAGCATATAGTGACACGATCTACTCGCAAATGAATCAAAAACCTAAAGACGCTATAGACGGGTCCTATAGTGTTAAAGAGAGCGCGTTGAAAAATCGTGACTTCTCCCTTTTTATTCCCTCCTTCCCGAGTTTATCACCAACGTTGAAAGCTTCCAAGGTAATTTTAACTTGTTTTAAAGCTATGGAAAAAATCTAAAAAATATGACGAAAAATTGTTTTTACAAATTGATTGGTAAATTGTGCGTAAGCAACTCTTGTAATTGAATACATGAGCAATTCTACTCCTAATAACGTAGTTTTAATATATATTATATTCTCTCTATCTTTTATCTCTCACTCACTCACTCACTCTCACTTTCCCTTTTATCTCACTCTCACCCTCTCACTCATTCGCACTGTCTCTCTCTCACTCATTTGCACTCTCTCTCTCTGTCTCTCTCTCTCGCGTACTCCCGATCCTCAAAATTTTCTCCACGTTCACGGCTTGACGCATCGTTTTAAATTTCAAGTGCCCTTCCCCCCTTAATCTTAATCTTTCCAATTTATTTTTTCTCATGTCTAAATTATTGATTTTCTTGTAAATTGACATAATAAAAGATAGTTTTGTAAAAACAAAAACTCTCTCTCTCTCTCAAAAATCTTCTTAGCCTGCCACCGGATCGCCAGCACCCATTTTGCCAGCCACCGGATCGCCAACAACTTCTTCGCCTGCCACCGGATCGCCAGCACCCATTTTGCCAGCCACCGCATCGCCAACATCTTCTTCGCCTGCCACCGCATCGCCAACATCTTCTTCGCCTGCCACCGGATCGCCAACATCTTCTTAGCCTGCCACCGCATCGCCAACATCTTAGCCTGCAACCGCATAGTCAACATCTTCTTCGCCTGCCACCGGATCGCCAGCACCCATTTCGCCCGCCACCGCATCGCCAACATCTTCTTCGCCTGCCACCGCATCGCCAACATCTTCTTCGCCTGCCACCGCATCGCCAACATCTTCTTCGCCTGCCACCGCATCGCCAACATCTTCTTAGCCTGCCACCGCATCGCCAACATCTTCTTCGCCTGCCACCGGATCGCCAACACCCATTTCGCCTGCCACCGCATCGCCAACATCTTCTTCGCCTGCCACCGCATCGCCAACATCTTCTTAGCCTGAAACCGCATAGTAAACATCCTCTTCGCCTGCCACCGCATCGCAAACATCTTCTTAGCCTGCAATTGAATAATTCGATTCGGTATTCGATAAGCCCATTTTCACAATTCGATTCGAATATCGAATACCAAACTGACTATTCGGTTAAAGTTCGACTACCATAAATTTAGGTCCTTGGCAATAGAGAGACCCACCTTATTTAAAAAAATATCATCCCAATTTTATTTGTCTCCCATCAAAAACTACCAGCAAGTGCATAGGAAAATTTTAAGAAATACTTGACCACCCATGAGGAGAGGTATTTGAAATTTAGGAGCTTTTAAATGTTCTCCTTGCTTTGTATTGACTATTGACGAATATTAGGGTTAATACCCGATTAACCGCGAATAGTTGGCGTAGTATTCGCGAATATTAGGGTTAAATATTCGCGGTTACTAGGCTTAACTATTCGCGATTAATCGGGAAGGAAAAAATTACCAAGGCCCAACTATTCGGTATTCGATTTGGAATAAACTATTCGATTCGGTATTTGATAAGGAAATTTTTTGGTATTCGATAACCGGTTCGATACCCAAAAAGTGGTATTCGCACACCCCTATTTTCTAGTTTATATAGTGTGACAAAGAACCTTAGCGATGAAATTGAAAGTTAGCAAGCCTAGAACTAATCATTTTCGACCACAAAAATCTCGTTTAAACATTCTAACGACTCAGCAGCGTCAGAGATACTGGAAAGGCTGACTTGCTTTCGCACTAGCAGCGCCCTCTTCGATGATGACGTGCATGGCGTTAACTAAGTTACGCCAGTAGAACAGAGGCGTGTCACCTGACCCGAGAAATTACAGGAGGGAAAATTCAAACTAGAAAATCAGATGTGTTTTCTTGCTTTGCAGTTTTTTGTAAGGTTATGTTTCTAGTGTTGCCAAAAATATAGTATTATCAACTTCTAATTGTGGGTCGAAATATAGTATAAGTTAAATATTTAACAAAAATATTTTGGTGGTAAATGCTGAATAGTAAAAGTAAAAAAAACCGTCCCACGGAAAAAGAAGGCCTACCAACAACTTCGTTTATCATTTTACTCTTTTTAAACGTGACAATACCGACTAGCGGGAAGGAGTTGGTAATCAATTGGAAAAAAATAAGTTGGAATTTTCTAGACGGTAGGCAAGCCTACTTCAAACCACCACAGTTCCAACTGTCGGATAAATGTCGGTTACTAAACGGCCTAAGAATAACTTTGCTTTTAATTTTACTCTTCTTAAACGTCACAATAACGACTAGGGCGAGGGAGTTGGTAATCAATTGACAAAAAATGTGTTGGAATTTTCTAGACGGTAGGCAAGGCTACTTCAAACCACCACAGTTCCAACTGTCGGATAAATGTCGGTTACTAAACGGCCTAAGAATATTTTGCTTTTAATTTTACTCTTCTTAAACGTCACAATACCGACTAGCGCGAGGGAGTTGGTAATCAATTGGCAAAAAATGTGTTGGAATTTTCTAGACGGTAGGCAAGTCTACTTTAAACCATCTCAGTTCCAACTGTCGGATAAATGTCGGTTACTAAACGGCATAAGCATAACTTTGCTTTTACTTTTACTCTTGTTAAACGTCACCATAACGACTAGCGCGAAAGAGTCGGTAATCAATTGGCAAAAAATAAGTTGGAATTTTCTAGACGGTAGGCAAGTCTACTTTAAACCATCTCAGTTCCAACTGTCAGATAGATGTCGGCATTGGCAACTAAAAGAAGTAGTCGGCTCCATGAGTGGGAAAAGTGTGGGAATACGCATGGTACAGCCGACTGGACCGTAAACCGACTATTCGACCTTTAACCGACTGTTATGCGGAAGGCTTGTGCTACTGGGGTCACCGGATCGCCAGCACCCATTTTGCCTGCCACCGGACCGCCAGCACCCATTTTGCCTGCCACCGGACCGCCAGCACCCATTTTGCCTGCCACCGGACCGCCAGCACCCATTTTGCCTGCCACCGGACCGCCAGCACCCATTTTGCCTGCCACCGGACCGCCAGCACCCATTTTGCCTGCCACCGGACCGCCAGCACCCATTTTGTCTGCCACCGGACCGCCAGCACCCATTTTGCCTGCCACCGGATCGCCAGCACCCATTTTGCCTGCCACCGGATCGCCAGCACCCATTTTGCCTGCCACCGGATCGCCAGCACCCATTTTGCCTGCCACCGGATCGCCAACATCTTCTTAGCCTGCCACCGGATCGCCAGCACCCATTTTGCCTGCCATCGGATCGCCATCATCTTCTTCGCCTGCCACCTGATCGCCAACACCCATTTCGCCTGCCACCGCATCGCCAACATCTTCTTTGCCTGCCACGGCATCGCCAACATCTTCTTTGCCTGCCACGGCATCGCCAACATCTTCTTTGCCTGCCACCGGATCGACAGCCCCCATTTTGCCTGGCACCGGATCGCCAGCACCCATTTCGCCTGGCACCTATCGCCAGCACCCATTTCGCCTGCAACCGGATCGCCAGCACCTATTTCGCCTGCCAGCGGATCGCCAACATCCATTTCGCCAGCAACCGCATAGCCAACACCCATTTTGGAAACTTTTAAAGCAGACCATAGCTATAGCAGACAAACGTGGACCATCACGTGACTAGAAAAGCTCTTCTTATTTTTCGATTCCATTTAAGACACATCCGCGGCCGTATTCTGCAGAAAAGTTAAACTCCTTCTTCTGCCCTTGGCTCGCTGGTTGGAACGTCAACTATTACCCTTGGACTTCTAATTGGCGGCGTCCATCGATGACGTTCCATTCTTTGGGTCAGTGATTGCTGCAAATTCCGCGCAGACTCCGTTGTAAACTATCAAATGATACACCAAATTCAAAATGTTTTTTTTATCAACCGAGAAATATGTAACCGGTTAAAACACCGATTTTAACGGTAGCTTCGATAACTCCATGTGCTGAATGCAGCCACAGCGGACGACATTTACGATCCCTGCTTTGATCAAGTAAGTAAAGTGGTGAGTGTGATTTATTTAAAGATTAAACTAATCTCCTTAATTTATGAAGTTTTCTACTAATCTCTTAAATTTATAAAGTATTCAACTAATCTCTTGAATTATTCCCGGAGTCAACGAATCTCTTAAATTTTTCCTGGCTACAACTAATCTGTTTAGTTTTTCCAGGATTTAACAAAGTTTTAAGGATAACACTAATCCCTTTCATTTTTCAAGATTCAAGTTTCAACTAATTTCAATTTCAAATGGCTGGCGCTATGCCTCGTGTCTTGCTTGCTCAAGTAGCGGAGCTAGAAGCAACAGAACGGCGAAAAAGATATCGTCGAACGAGAGAGGAAGGGCGCGCAATTCTTATGACAGATGCCGAGCTTTTGCGCCAATATCGCATGACGAAGGCCAAAGTCACCGAGTTGTGTAATTTGGTAAGACCGGAGTTGCACAAAGAATTTGAAGGCCGTAACCAATATGTTTTGTCTGTCGAGGATGAAGTTCTAGTGACGTTACTATTCTATGGTTTGGTAGCTTCCAACATAGCCTCGCAAGTAATTACGAGCACGGAATGAGCCAGTCCTCCGTAAGCAGAGCTTTTGAAAGAGTGACGAATGCCATTAACACCAGAATGAGGGACTTCATACGCTTCCCTACCGGTGATGCTGAAGTCGTTGACGTTAACGTTAGGGTCATATTAAATCATTGGATCAAATGCTGTGTGTTATATCTCATATTTCCCAGTGTTTTAGGAGTCATTCAGGCTTACTTGCTCTTTCCCTTAGGTACTGGGTGCCATTGAATGCACACATGTTGGAATTAGAGCCCCAGTACGGATCCCAATGCATTCTCGGACAAGAATGGAAATTATTCCATTAATGTGAAACTAGTAATTAATACTTCATACTTGTCTAACAAAATGCATATTAACAAGATTATCAACAGATTTGCGACAATGAATGCCAAATTACAGATGTCGTAGCCATGTGGCCTGTTGGTACGCATGATGAATTAATTTGGCGTTTCAGTGGAGTGTTGGAGCGATTTAAGGCTGGGGACATGCCGCGTGGCTATCTGCTTGGAGATTGTGGGAACCCACAATAATCATTTTTAATGACTCCTCTGCTGCGAGCTGTTACACCCAATGAACGGTGTTATAATGAACGCCATATGTCAGGTATTAGAACATTTATTATTCCACAATGTTATACGTAAATAATATTGTGCAGATAATTCTCTTATGATAAATCTTATAAAAGAACAAGAGAGCAAATCTTATACCCATTTTGAAGATTTATAGACTTATAAGCTGTTAAAGGGAATCCAAAGAAGGCAGTAGCAGGTGCGTAAGAATTATTTGAAGTACGTCACAGGCACAACGTGAAACCAAGATTGAAAGACTCGAAATTAAGTGGGACTGGACACTTCTTCCTTGTCTTCATGAGATTGCAGTGCCAAATCCCTAAAGTCGATTAAAAACAAGTTTCTTTCAAACACTCCTCTCCTCGACTAGATATTTCATGTAATCTAAAGCCATAAAATGAAGTGAATGTTGGAGCCTCTATTTCAAGAAAAGACTCAGATGAGCCATGCACGTCCATAACAGGAAATCTATCGAACATGCAAAAGCGAAAACGAAAAACTCCGCAACCCTTAGAAGCTGAGCTTCGTAATTGTTCTATTGATATGGAGGAAGATCGATGAAGCTCAGCGGACCTTCAAAAAATTAAGGCCCGTCCAGACTGACACATTTTGCGAGTTCGCATCTTCGCTTTGCTTGTTTGCAAGATCGCAATACTGTCTACATTGGGTTTTCGCTACTTTGCGTCCTCACCTCGCGAAGATAAAAAATTTCATGCGACTAGGCCAAGAATTTCGCGCCTTCGCGAGAAAAGCACCAATCACAGACGAGAGAAAGGCTGTGGCGATAAGTTTCGTTTTCCTTTTTGGGCAACGTCGATGGAGAAGGGCAGATGGCGCAATGACTGCTCAAACTTCATTGCCTCTCCAAATGGGAAAAGCAAAATTTTTGCGTGTATCAGAATAGAAGTGCAAATTTTTTTCGTGATATGTTGCGAAGATGCGAGTAGACGAAGGCGCGAACACGCGAGCGCGAGTTCAGTGTGGACAAAGCTTTACAGACACCTCGTCCCTTACAGTCAACCACTCAACCTGTGATATCCACTTAAAAAACATTCTAACTTATCCAGAAGTTTCCGTACCTGAAACCACCGACAGTGGACTTGATATTGGTTTTGTGAAATCTACTCATTTTGAAGGTCTTAGAGTTTACCTCAAACAAGACTGTCACCGCAAAAAAACTAAATGGAAGACAAAACCATTAATTCCTCAGCATTTAACCAGCGAAGAGTGCGTTTCACATTTTCGTGATAAAAAGGACAAAAAAGAAAACCTTCAGAAAGAATTGAACGACCAGAACGTTTCGAACATTAGCTCAAAAGGCAGCGGGAAATAAAACCAAAGTTTTTAGATGAATGCGTTGCACGTTGTATAACAGAGTACTTTGCGACAAAGCCTAACGTTCAGTATCCACAAAAAATCATAATTGCTTGTATCTTTTTATTATCGTTGATGAAAACACGCTTCCAAATTCTACCGCGGCGTATCCCTTAAAGAGATTTTTATACTTCTTGAAATTTGGAATGTATCGATTCTACACTTGCAAATTTTCGATGGCGATTTCATTTTGAGCAAAGTGAACTTGATCACCGAGGACAACGAGCTCTCAAGATTAAAGACTTCTACTTGGGCTTGAGAGCTATGCTGATTCGCTGCCTTTCTGGCCCCTTGCCAAGTCACACAAATCTAGAACCGACTATACACTTACGAAATAAATAAAAAAATACTAAAAATTTGAGTTCAGAATTTTTTTTTCTGAACAAGTATTTTAAGAATAATTTCAACTTATGTTGTGACTGACTATTTTCTGCCCTGCACAATTTTCACGGTGTGATAGGTCACCATTTTTGTTTTATAATAATCATGGAATTACCAAATTGAAAAAACTCGAATTTGTAGGCATTTTCTAATTGGGATTGAAAGGTTCCTTAGTGCAAAATTGTAAAAGTTGTGTATCTCCAAAGCATATATTTGAAATTTCAAAAACTTCTGTTTTATGAGTTCTGTTTTTTATTGCGAAATGAAAAATAAAATACGTACTGTACCTTGGCTGTCATGACGTTAATAATAAGAGTAATCTAGGCTTTGTCTATAAAGGAATTTCCACACTAAACCTGTGGCTTGTTTACAGGTGGGTCCCTTTTACAATGCATAGAGGGGTGGTGGCTAGCCCCTATACCACATCTAACCTACAGCGCCCTATACTAACTGTTACCGTTAACTTCTGTAAGTTTTGATGGGAAGGAGAAACAAGGTTGCACCGCGGAGGAAAACTCCTTTTAACAAGCGGGGAGAGAACTTGCAAACTCTACGCAGAAGGATTTGTTCCCACATTTTCAACCGGTGACACAGTCCGGGCAGTGTTGGGCACATTTATTTCGATATATCTTTTTACCTATCAAAATATTTTTGTTTTCGCCCCTATCAATTTTTTACCTATCAAAATATTCTGGATTTTTACCTATCAAGTATTCTTACCTCTTACATTTATAATTTCCTATTAGCAGCAGCTTCTTGCTTTGAGTAACAAGCGTACGTATAAGCCGTATAGCGAACAAGATCGAGTCTGTCGTGATTCGCGACACGCAACTAAAAAGTCACGTTTTCAAGCCAAGCCGATGACTAAAAGGATAGGTTTTTACAAGTTCCCGTGATGAAATAGATAACAGACATAAGGAGGAGCTTAGTTACTAACTTACTACCGCGAAATTTCCGATTAATTTTATTTGTAATTTCTTTTGACTGATCACTAGAATATATAAACCGATTCGCGGAAACAATCCAATGAATCTTCAGGCCAGCTTCAGAGGGAGAAATACCGCGAAAAGGGACAGCTTCAAAATAACTGAGAAGTTACAGCCTTTCGGCATTTTGTCCATCGCTTGAAACTTTCGTTCACACCGGGAGGGTGGGACCGTGGGAGGGGTGGCGAGAGTTAGAAAACGACAGAACTGGAGCTTATTGTAAAATATGCGAGGGTGAGGGCTTAAAGCTCTCCGTAGAAGGGAGAAACCCAATTCTAGTTCAGCCTTGCCCTCGGCCTCCCATCTCACCGTTAGATTCCGGGTTAGAGCTCTGAGACCTAACCGAGGCTCTGTTTTTTTCAGGCACATGCGCGATTTTTTTCTCCGGACCGTCGGCCGCTAAAAATTTACTCTGACGTGAGTCGTTAGGCTAAGAAATTTGAAACTTGGTTTTTTCTCTCTCTAACGTCAGTGATGACGTACTTGCGCACCGCTGATGCGTAGTAGCTACTAGTCAGCCTCGGGTAGATCTCTCTCTCTCCAGACCGCTAAATGGAGACCTCTCCGTAATACCTTTGGCCACTCCTCTACATTTCTCCTCCCGTTGTAGACCATCTTAT
This sequence comes from Phalangium opilio, assembly GCA_019434445.1. Classification (NCBI taxonomy): domain Eukaryota; kingdom Metazoa; phylum Arthropoda; class Arachnida; order Opiliones; family Phalangiidae; genus Phalangium; species Phalangium opilio. The sequence continues at coordinate 157,200 of JAEQBA010002642.1, forward strand.
GACCTACCGCTGCTGTATACCGGGAAGAGGGAAGGAAGGAATTCACTAAAGTTTTATTAAATATATTAGAAATATAATTTTTGCTTTCAAATATTTTAATAGGTAGCGATACCTATCAAATTTAAATCAGATTAAATATTCTTAAAAGTAATGAATCAGGAAAAGTATCAAAAAACTTCCTTAGGAATCGGAACTTTCAAACTCAATTTTTCATGCCTATCATTTAGGTTGATCTATCACTATCAAAATCGGTCAAATGATAGCTAGATTTTTTTCCAACTATCAAATAAAGTATCAGATTCAAAAAAGATATGATAGTGCCCATCACTGCTTATGGGTAACTTTCGCGTACCTTAGTTAAGTCTCGCAATTCGCGGCCACTTGTTTGTGGTAGTGTTTGTGTGTGGGTGTGTCTGGGTGTGGGTCTCTGTGTGTGTGTCTGTTGTTACACCCACGTGACCGCGTTCGCAGTTTCCAAATCGGAGCAAACGTGTTCACCATTTCCGAACTGCTTTCACAGTCACGGAAATGGCTCCTCTACTTGAGTTCTCACACCACCATCTTCTGGACTTTGTCCATCCCACACGGACACCAGTCTGTACTTAATGGCTTCTAATCACCACCATCTTTTTGTCTTCGTCCATCCCACATGGACACCAGTCTGTACATACTGGCTTCTAATCACCACCATCTTCTGGTCTTCGTCCATTCCACTTGGACACCAATCTGTACATACTGGCTTCTAATCACCACCATCTTCTGGTCTTTGTCCTTCCCACTTGGACACCAGTCTGTACATACTGGCTTCTAAACACCACCATCTACTGGTCTTCCGTCTATTCCACATAGACACCAATCTGTCTCATTGGCTTCGAACTCCATCGTCATCGTTTGGTTTAAGACATTCGTGGCGATCAGCCAGGGAACGGTTTTCGCAATTGCGGTTGTTCTTGCTTTAAAGTGTAGTTCGACACCCTTATATACTACCTATTTGAGTAAGGCGAAGCAACCGGCGTATGCTTCATTTCAAATGCCAATATTAGTCAAGTCTCTCAAGAATGTTAAATTGTTCTTTATCAAAACGATGTAACGCTCAATAAGGCGAACAACTAAGGAAGAAAATATGTAATATTAATTATATTCATTTTAATATTTAAGATAATCTTGTAAAGTATTTTTCGTAATTATGATGCATTTATTACTTTTGTAGCTTTAAAGCTCTGTTTCATTTTGATATTCCAAAGATTTTTTTAATATTGTTATTTGAAATGGCTGTTTATATATTACTTAAGCGATACTACATCTGTATATAGAATAATCCTTGGTTTAGTGATTTCTTGAATAAAAATAAGACCTAATTTCCGGTGGGTATATCAAGTATTATCCGCAATAGGCTTAGTAAAACAAAGAGTAAATAATTGAGGCCTGAGGAGAAGTAAACTTTGGGCGTTGATTTTCGTGTCTGAAATGAAGAGACATCAACGGTTCAGAGTGAGCCGAAAGTTAAATACACTCTTAAATATTCAGGTTAAGATTTTATAATAGAAGAAAAGATCATGGTGACAATTAGAATAGTAAAAGGGCTAATGGTAAACGGGTAGAAGCTACAGACTTTTTACTCTCTTTATGGTGCGCACGACTATTAGCGCGTCTAGCTACAATTTAGCTTTGGTGTTATTTAACGTTAACATTCATGTTGGCAAACCAAGAATATTGTTGAGGTGAGACGAGACGATAGTGTTTACACTGCAAACCAGTTGTGAATGTAGCTATCAGAATATACGGTAAACAGCTGAAGCGTAGACTTCATTTCCTGTTCTTTTCCCCATTGACTGATTTCCATGTGTCCAAGATGTATCCTTATTGGATGTAAAATGTCGTCTGCTTTACTGTATATTAGCTATGCTTGGAATACTGCTTCAATATTTCGTAAATTTTTACTTCAAAAAAGAGAAATAATTCTATATCTAGGTAAATAAGTTTGTAGTAGTAGACCTCGGAGAGGTAATATTTTGGTTTTCCCAACTTGTAATGAATTAAATTCAACTTCTTTAAATTGGATAAAATCTCACAAATGGCGAGCACAATGGCGATTGAAATTCCGTAACATCTCACAAATGGCGAGCACAATGGCGATTGAAATTCCGTAAAAGTATATGGTGAAAACGGGACTGAGAAACCCGAGAGACAACGAAGTCGTCTCTTGAAATTGATTTGAGTCCGTCAAAAGAAATTCTTGGCTCCTTAAGTCGTCAAACGTTTTTCTAATAGTTCCTTGACGAGTCTCCATAAACATTAGTATTCTGAATTAAAATTTTTAAATAATCATTGAGCATCAAAACAAGTTGTAGTGGTAAGTGTGGGCATCTTTTTATACATAGATAAAGTTTATTTTATTATAATTATTATTTGAAATCAATAGAAAATTTTGCATGTAAATACATGTTTTTGGAAGTATTGGATTGTGTTAAGTCAGAATTTATTTTAGGTTAGGATATGTTAAGCAAGGTTAGTTCAGGATAATTTATGCTAGAATGGGATGGGTTACATTTGGTAACTCAAAGTAAAATAAATAGTATTAAATGAATGGAAAATAGTTAGGTTTGGTTAGCGTATAACAAAAACATTTTATAGGATTCAAATTAAAATAACTGATTCTGTAATAAAGGGTTTGAATAAAAAATAAAGATTGATCATTGGTTATCTTCATTAGGGTTACTGCCTGATTATACAATTTTTCACTTTAATTAAATGAGTTGTTATTAATGGTTAATTTAGATAAAGCATCTCCGGGTTTTAAATAATTTTTAAATCAATGGTTTTTCCGTAGAATGAGACCTCCGAATTAATTAATTAAAACAAATAATTAAAAAAATGGGTGCTAGCATTTCAATTAGAAAAAAATCTTTGGTTTTTGAATTTTGAAATTCTGGGCACTTTATCGATTGTATAATGTCATGTTAAAAGCCAATACGGTTGAACGTAAGGAAGAACACGCTTATATACATATAAATAACATAATGCACAGTACTTACAAATAGTTGATGTTTTCAAGTGTGTCACGAGGGACGTCTTTGTTTATAAGATAATGATAATATCTCGCTTCGTAAGATTCTTTTCCAATGTACATTTTTCTTCTTAATTTTAACAAGATGGGTTTACCATAATCGAGTATGGATGTCTCAGTGTATTTCTTATCTGCAAAAAGCGAAGATGTGCCACTGGGAAAAATGTCTTTAAGTATAGAACTCGTAATAGTATCATTGTAAATGAACCCGTTTTGATCAATCTTTTTCTGGAGTTTGGTGCTAAAACACGAATTTCTCTGAATGAAAGAAAAATAGTTTTATAGTTTTTTGTTGGATATTATTGAACTTACCCGAACGGGCCGAATAGCTACTTGTGGGAGGGAAAGGGGAACGTGACTTTCTAACTCGTCACAGCACTTCCACTTGCTTTTTACTGTTTAAACATTAAACATTTATAGTACCAGGAATGTATGGAGGGGCTGGAATGGCTAAGGGGGCTCTCGTTGTACCCTTGATGCTGGAAACATAAGGCGAGTCCTTTTTTTGAGAAGTGTAGCTCCTCCCCTTACGTCTGTTTAGCTGTCTACCGAAGGAGAAAAATGTCATGACTCGTTAAAAAAGGCATGGCAAAAGTGACCTTTTAGATTTTTTTAAGTTAAATGCGCTGATTCGCCCCCGTTCGCGTTCATATTCGATTCTCTCAGCCTAGGCAGAGGACCTAGGTAGAAGGTGGAGAATTATAGCAAACAATTTTTTTTTTGACAGCCAATGAATGAATGTGAATGAATGAAAATAATTTAAATTTTTTAATGGCTATGACGTCACTAGCGTAAATTAAGCTACGCCAGTTGTTTCCAAGATCATTTCACCTTAGCCATTCCAACCCCTGCATACGTTCCTGATAGTACAATAAAATATATTTGATTTGCTTTATGAAACTTTATGTTTAAATGAGTATCATAGAATATCTCCCATGTGAAGATTCCAAATTTTCACCTACTCAGAGAAAGTTTTTTCGCTCATTCCTGAAATGTTTTCTCTATTTCTTGTGCTAAATTGTTTTTTTAATTTCTAGTGGTATAGAAACGTAAAGCTCGATACCTCACCGTCGCTAATGCAAGTAGTCCACTTAGCCTTGCGAAACCGTATCGTTACCGTTTTAAGTTCGTAAATCATCCGAAAGAGGGCGCCCATTAAGCATCGTTTAAGAAACGTTATCAGATGGCGTTCTGATCTTATTTGGATACGTGACGCTACGCTAACGAATCGGTTTCACAAGACTTACACTCTAAGAAAATTATGTGTGCTTTAACACCTTTAAAAAGAGTTTATATGGGTCTAAATTTGACACCGTACCAGGTGTACATTTACACCTCTGAAAGCATTAAATAACACTTATTTGAGCAATGGGTGGCAAATATAAGAATAAAAATTGTGCAACAGAGGTGCAGTTTTATACCTTTTTAACTCTTATATCGCACTAAAAGTTCATTTTTACTCACATGTGAGTATTGTGCAATTCCTTTAAGGGTGCGGAATAACACCTTCCAGTGTTTCGTTTCCTGGGCGTATTTCGTTGCGCAAAAATATCGCATAATAACGCGTAAACGTAAAATTCGCGGCAGTGGTTTTTACTGACGCGTGTTGGTTTTTACTGGGTGAAAAACGAGAAAAGTATGAGAACATTGCGGTGATATAAGTTATTCTGTTATCTTTTATCTCAAAAGATATGGATACTTCATAATTTTTCCTATTAGTAATTTCGTATTGAATTTCGACATATAAATATCACAAAGCCACGTGGTTCTAATTTCTATAATTTCTAAATCACAAGCAAGTACCAAACGAGGCTTACCACATACGCTCAGCGAGTGTAGATTATAAAATGGCGACACAAATGCCAAATCAAAATCTTTACCCATGTGTTTAATGACGTCAGCCAAAAAAGCCTATGATTGGTCGGTTAGTGCGTAAGAAAAACGCAAAGGAAGAAAAAACGAAAAATGGAAATAGAGCCTTCGACGGCAAAACGTGTATTTCTCAAAAAAAAAAATAGTAAACTTTTTTACATTGACGCAAAATTTTGTGAAAAGCGCCCATTGAAAACCGAGTGTTAAGAGTGTCGCATAGCACTTTTAAGAATACCGAATAAGAGGGAGATTTTTTTTGGCAGAATAGTAGTATTTTTCCCATGACGGAAAAAATACTATGGATAGTTACATTTTGACCAATCATGAGGCATAGTTCTAATATCGGTAGGATTGCACTTTACGTGACCCACCCAACTAACAATGGTTTCTAGTTAATTGGACCATGAGGAGTCCGAAAACAATAGTTAAAAAATTATTTGGCCGCCGCAAGTTGGTCAAAAAGTTTTTTGAAAATTTTAAAATCCACTCACTTACCGCCATTGAAGCCGCTATCCGCTTAACGCATTCTGCACTCAATCTTGCAAAATAAGCCGAGGAGGTCTGTGAAAAATTGCCGGACTCGCGCCGGAGTTTTATAGCTATGGATTTTTTTAAGCTTACGGAAACCTTTTATTTCTAATAAAAGGACGGAAATACAAATGCGAGAAAAACTGAAATGTTTTGGGAAAATCGTTGAATTTTTTGGGAATTCAATAATTGATAACGGTAAATTTTGAAAAAGCCGTCAAATTATTCGGGATTTTTTTTAATTCACTCAACATTATTTTTGGGAAAATGTGTCAAAACTTTGGTAAATATGATTTTTGTAAAAAAAATTGAAATAAAAGGCGTAGAGAAAAGGTGTCAAAATATAGGGAAATTAGCAAATGTCAACGTCAATATTTCAGAAAAGGAGTCTAGTTTTTTTGCAACTATATTTTGGGAAAGGCGACAAATTATTGAGAAAGAACCAAATGTCAACATCAATATTTTGGAAAAGTCGTCAATTTATTTCAACAATATTTCGGAAAAGGCGGCAAATTATTGGGCAGTTAGCAAATGTCAACATCAATATATATGAGACGTCAATTTATTTCAACTTTATTTTAGAAAAGGCGTCAATTTATTTCAACTATATTTTGGAAAAGGCGTCAATTTATTTCAACTATATTTTGGAAAAGGCGTCAATTTATTTCAACTATATTTTGGAAAAGGCGTCAATTTATTTCAACTATATTTTGGAAAAGGCGTCAATTTATTTCAACTATATTTTGAAAAAGGCGTCAATTTATTTCAACTATATTTTGAAAAAGGCGTCAATTTATTTCAACTATATTTTGAAAAAGGCGTCAATTTATTTCAACTATATTTTGGAAAAGGCGTCAATTTATTTCAATATTTTGGAAAAGGAGTCTAGTTATTTCAGCAATGTTTTGGAAAAGGCGACAAACTATTGGTCAATTATCAAACGTCAACATCAATATTTTGGAAGTCATTGCAACTATATTTTGGAAAGAGTGCCTATTTTTCGGCAATTTGATAAATGTAAACACCGTTTCCAAAATATCGTCCTTTACATTTATCAAATTCGGGAATAATTTGACGGCTTTTCCAAAATATCGTCCTTCACATTTACCAAACTCAGGAACAATTTGACGCCTTTTCCAAAATTTTGTCCTTCACATTTATCAAATCCAGGGATAATTTGACGGCTTTTCCAAAATATCGTTCTTCACATTTATCAAATTCCCGAATAATTTGGCACATTTTCCAAAATATCGTCCCTCACATTTATCAAATTCCCAAATAATTTGATACCTTTTCCAAAATATCGTCATTCACATTTATCAAATTCCCAAATAATTTGACACCTTTTCCAAAATATCGTCCTTCACATTTATCAAATTCCCAAATAATTTGATACTTTTCCAAAATATCGTCCTTCACATTTTTCAAATTCCCGAATAATTTGACACCTTTTCCAAAATATCGTCCTTCACATTTATCAAATTCCCAAAAAATTTGACGGAATTTCCCAAAATTTCAAATATTTCCCCAAAACATAGCAGTTTTTCTCGCATTATATTTCCGTCCTTTTATCAGAAATGAACGGTTTCCGTAAACTTAAAAAATTCCATAGCTATAACTCCGGCGCGAGTACGTCAATTTTTCACAGACCTCCTCGACTTATTTTTAAAGATTGAGTGCAGAATGCGTTAAGCGGATAGCGTTCGTAATGGCGGTAAGTGCATGGATTTTAAAATTTTGAAAAACTTTTTTGACCAACTTGCGGCGGCCAAATAATTTTTTAACTATTTTTTTCGGACTCCTCAGGGTCCAATTAATTAGAAACCATTGTTAGTTGGGTGGGTCACGTAAAGTGCAATCCTACCACTTATCTCATGGTTTCTGCTAAACTCCATTAGCGGCAAACTGGCAAAGTCCTTATTTGCGGCCCAGAGCTCCAATCCTCAAACTCATTTCGTCAGGTGATTGTTTGGCGGATCCATGTAGTTGGTGGGCTGCTTCCTGATGCTTCGCTTATTGTTCTTTAATTTAACTTTTTAATTGCTTAGTTTTAAATCCGCACGGAACATAGTTTAAGTCCTTAAGTCCTTTCTTACGTCGCGCACTCTTAGGGTAGTAGTTTGTTTCTCTTAGAGAATCTTCAGAGAGTTCATGCTCACTGCTCAGGTTGAGAGTCCAAGCAAGAGTGTTTTTCTTATTTTTAACCGTGTACAGAGAAAACCTAAAGTGACCCTTTCTGTGGGTGGGTCACGGCTTTTCTCTGGGTAAGCTTATTCAATACATTTGTACAACTGAATGACGTCAATATGTTTTACCAAAGTTCGAAGCCCTTGATTTCAATAGGTTCTTTTCAAAGGTTCAGTTCCATTGCGCCGAATCCCAATCAACTGGACCCAATCCCATGCGACCGAAAAACCCGCACTTTCGCGGATTTATGATTCCGTCCAATGGGACAACCCTATTGCACCGAAAAACCCGCACTTCGGGTTTTTCCCGACGTAATTTAAATAAATAAATTTTATTTATAAAATATTACTAACCTAGCTTAACCAAAAGTGGCGTTTTATGTTTGTTATATTCATCATGAATATACTTCAAGCCGTTTTAATATAATCGAAGTGTATAACCGCTCCAAAGAGGAAGAGACGGCTTCCTAACCCAAACCTAACCTAACAGTAATTTTTTGAAAAAGGCATATTATTTGATTATTTAATGAAGGTGAACATCAATATTTTGGAAAAGGCGTAACATTGTTAAGTGATTTATAAATTAATACAAACCTAGCTTAACCAAATTGTGGCGTTTCGAAGTCAGTAAAAATGCATTTAAAACGCTTTCATTTAAAAACGACACTAATAGAAATTAAACTACACAGCATTTTTGGGGTCGCTGTTTTCGACAAATAGAGTCGTTTGAATTGTAAATACCAAACCCGCCGTTGGGCTAAATTCATTAAAAGCATTGGCGGGATTCAGTCTAATGGAATTCTGCGCAATGGGAAGATACCGGTGAAACATGCACCTGGCCAGTACACATCTTCATTCATAAGCGAATTGTTCAACTCAATTTTTGCACACTGGAACATCACAGATATGAAAATTCACGCTGTTTTAACTGATAATGGTAGTAACATAGTTCGAGGCGTAAAAGATAGCTCTTTCCACCATCTTCCCCGTATGGCGCATTCCTTACAATTGGTAGTTCAAAAGGTCGTATTAATTCAAAGGAGTGTTTCTGACCCATTGGCCATAGTCAGAAAGTTAGTCGGCCACTTTAAACATTCGCAACTAGCTCCTAACCGCCTAAAGCAAATTTAATCGGATTTGGGAGTGATTCAGCACGCGCTTATTCAAGATGTTCCTACCAGGTGGAACAGCAGTTTCTATATACTAGAAATATATCTAGAACAAAAAGAGGCGTTGACAACCTACTGCACCGAAAACAAGCTTAAATGTTTCAGTCCACATCAGTGGTCGTTAATCAAAAAAGTACTAAAATTATTGCAACACTTCAGAGAATTAACAAGAACTGTGTCTGAGAAAGACGTTACCGCTTTTGTGAACATTCCAGCGATATACGCTTTGGCGAAATTCGGGTCATGTAACGATAACAACTTTAGCGGCGTTCTGACTATGAAATCTGAACTTCCGCAAAAGCTCAACGAGCGATTTGTTTCTCTAGAATCAAACAAGATTTTCGTGATTGCTACTGTTCTTTATCCAAGGTACAAGGACAAAGTTTTCAGTTGGAAAGTAAGTTTTACCATCGCAAAAACTAGCTGAAGGACCTGGTGGAAAACGAGAAAAAAAAACTGATACGGAAGCCCCATTTTTCGACCCTATAACGGCAAATATGAAGAAAACTTTCGGTTTATTGAGCTTCTTAGAAGACATCACTTCAACGACCACAAATGACCCCGAACCTCAGAACCCAAAAGTTAATGAATTAACCAAATATTTCAATAAACCTCCTCGTTCCTAAAAATGTTTGTGTTTCCAATGGTGGCGCGCAAATAAAGGACGCTTTCCAATTCTGGTCTGCCTCATAAAATATATCTGTCGGCACCTCCATTTCCATCCAGTCTAAAAGCAACGTCGGGAGTGTGTCCTTCAATGTTACAACTGTACAGCGTTGCCTGATCAAAAAAAACTATCGTTTCGGAGATCTAAAATTATCGATTCCAAGAGAAATATATAGTACGCAGTTAACCCGGTAGGATTTTGTCATTTTGGCGCGAAATTTCAAATTTCAATTTCCCACTTTTTTATCTCTTTTTAAGCGTTTTCATCACACCCATAATAAATAAATAAAAACTTCAGAAGTTTTGCAAGTAGATTTTTATTATTTTCTAACTTTTTTGTACTTGAAAGTTTTAACACAGAAAAATACAACAGTATTTAAAATATCACATCTCACTTATGATCACTTCAACCTTCACTTCATCACTCTCATTTGACTCATGACCTAGATTATTTAATTTGTACATTTTACTTGTAAATCGTTATATATATCATCATTTGGCTCACATTTTACGCAACCACCTGCATCTGATAAGCTTTCGCTGGTTAATAGGGCTCCATTAAAAGTTTCTGTTAGAAGTTTGTTTCGGCTTTTAGTTTTAGTTAAGTTGACATTGCTAAAGAGAGCTCGCAATCAGCACGAAAGTACAGAGAGTGCAAACATTCCAACTAATTCAAACTCTTTTTATTTTCATTTTCATCTTCAAGTTTCATAACTTTGTTCAAAGAAATATCAATCTCCTTGATATTTTTAATTTCTTCTTGTAATTTATAAATACTTAGGTATATAAACTGATAATCTAAATCCTGCATTACGTCATTGTGTGATTTTATTGCCCGTGGGATTACTGAAAAAACATTGCGTTCAATTACGGACGAGGGATATTCAATTAATGTTCTAGTGAGAACTGGATCATTAAAGTAAAATTTGTTTGATTTGAATGCATAGGCTTTTTAGAAATTCCCTACACCCGCTGAGAAAGTCATTCTTGATGACTTGAAATTCTTTGACACTCTTGGTCACACAATGCATCTAGAACCTTGGCTTTAAAATAGATTTGATTCAGCAGGATAACTTTGCCTCATAATTAACGTTCATGTGATTTAAATCGGTTCTGCTTTTAATGTATTGTCGAACATTTGGAACACATTAAAAGGTCCTTGAATGTTAATAAAACTTTCTCATGAACTGTCGCAATTACAACTTTTGAAGATTGAAAATATTCGTTCAAGCTAGTGAATTTTGGCAGAACCCATTGAAGAAATAATTAAAAGAGTTTGATGCTTGGATCGTGAAGAGTTTTACAAATTTCTTCAGCAGCTATCAATTTGTCCCTTTTTCTCATATTTGAAAGAAAAAAATCAACCATCCCACAACTCAAAATTTCTGTAATTAACTGTGACAAGAGAAAGTCACCTCGTTTGAGAAGGGTGCAGAATTTTTGGATGGGAATATACAAAATATCTTAAAATAATTTGAGTTCTGACAAGCGCGTGTTAAAGCGGTATATATGTTGCTGGCAAGGTCCTCGTATCGTCGAGGAAGCAGCACTCGCTAGAACGCAACGCCATTGAACCAATATTGAACACATATGGGTGTAATATCTAACCAACAAATAACTAATATTTAACCGACATAGGAACAGAGTCAAACATTATTGGCTCATTTGAACACAATATAGAGGCTAGAATTTTTACTTCTCCGAGTGAAGTAAGCCCCATAGAGGTTCTGTTCTCGACGTATCGGGGTGTGTGTGTCAGTTTTTAACCCAAGAGACAGCGTTCACAGTTTCCAAATCTGAACAAAACTGTTCTCAATTTCCGGACCGCATTCACAATTCACGAAAATCTCGAGAATTGAATTTCACTTAAGGCTACTAACACACGTAAACAAGCCAATATTCAATTGTGTGTCCTAACAAAGCTGACTAACTACATCACCTTTTGGACTTTCGCTCTGATTTTATGTACGGTAGATCATTTTTGCATTGCAAAAGATAGCGCTATTCACTCATTAGGGTAGGGTATAGAGGGGCTATTCACTCGTACGATGTGGCTACTAATGAGCCCTTGGGCCGTCTTGTTTTATAATATTTCCTTGGTACTATGTTTTCGTTTTGTTTTCTTTACCATAAATAGCTACATTTTTACTTCCGTCAGTGAAGTAAAATAAATACCATTCCCGTCTTGAGAGTCATTAAAAATGCATTTGGCTTTCTCTTGGGATATAACTGTTCCAGAGTTGTCACATCTTATTTCTCCCATAAAATAATATTTTTATATTTTTAAGTATTTTTTTCATACCAGAACGTACCTTTCTTAAATATTTTTGTAAAGAAAACGCCTACAACATTTTCAGTAGCGTCCCCTTTTGACAGACCTGGCCATTCTTGGGAATCTATTAGTTCCTCGACGTTTTTTCCGTCATCTTTCCTACGTGTTTTCTGTGAAAAGTGTACCTTAACATTTTGTATTCAATTTATCATAGTTTAGGAAATTTTTACTTACCACCGTTCTTTCGATTTCCTTCATGGCACGATTGAGAGTTTTTGCAGACATAAAATTTTGCTTAATTAAGTAAGCTGTCACTTCCGAAACTGAGGGTAGAGTTTCAAATCTTATTTTTCTGAAGCTGTAAAAACCATAAATGTAAAGGTGTCTTACTTTCTAATAAACCTTGAATTATACTTATTTGTTTTTATGTCAAAAACTATCACTTTTCTGTGCATATATTCCATGCACTTATTAATGAACTAAAAATATCTTTGATTTTACTATTAAAATTTTACTTCGCTAGTTACTTTCGTTATATATTGATTTCTGCTTTTAGATACCTTTCGAATTTAACGGTTTAGACACCTTTCGAATTTAACGGTTTTAGATACCTTTCGAATTAACAGTCTTAAAAAGTTATCCTTAACATTTCTATAATATTTTTATAAGTCTTTAATATTTTACCTTAGCAATATTATATCAATTCTGGATCAAATTTCCTAGCTTTTAATTTAACACTATGTCCCTCTACTTCTAAATACCCATTTTTCAAAACTTTACTTGATTGACTTGAAACAAATTCTATATCAGCTGATGACAAGAGAAAATTAATCAATTCTTCCTATACTTCTGTATATTATTCCTAGACCTTGAAGTTGAGATTTTCGAGTTCTGTAAATTATTTTTCTGACAGTACTTAGCGTAATTTAATTTTTGAAACCATTTTTCTTGGTTAACTGACGCCAGGCAAGAAAAACGTTCACTCATACTTAGTCTCCGCATAAATTTACGAAGCCTTTTAAATCATTAATTTACTCGCAATGTAGGTACCCATTTATTTTCTTTTCTTGATATAATATACATTGAAAAAAATTTTTTAGGTTAGCAAGAAAAAGTGAACCATATGAGTATCTTCGTTTGAAGAAATGTTTTACTTCATCACAATTTTTTTTGAATTTATTAAAATTACTTAAAAATGGGCTACCCTCAATGTTTGTTCGGCGTAGTGCCATCCGTCCTTTTTGTCTTTTATTGACATTTAAAAATGGCAGGCGGGTTTTTCGACTTTAGCATTTAATTTATTTTTTTCAAAAGATGGAAAAGAGTTTTTCGTTGTTGACGGAAAACACTCTTGTACTAGTTTCCTTAGTTCCGTGGATTCACTTCCGGAGTCAGATTGCGCTTCAGAATATAAAAATAGTTTTGTTAAAGCAAAATATGGTGAAAATAAAACTCTTTTCTTAAAACAAAAACAACTTTGAGCTTAGAAAGTTCAAATAATTTAAATTCAGCCTTCCACGTTACTTTGATGGTGCGCAATTTTATTTTCAAGTCTCAATCTAACGCTAACCATTAATGAAAGGTCCGAAAATTAATTACTAGAACTACATTCACGTTAAATAATGGTAAAATTCCTTAAGTCGATGAAAATTATTAAATATTTTGAACTGTTACAACTATGCAAAATTTACATAAGTTTGCTTACATTTTTCGCTGACTGTCAAGGGCGAAGAGTTCGAAGAATTTTCATTAATTATAATGAGGCCCAGCTACGCGACTAGGTGATGCTCCCTGGTTTATGTCTGTATTGAAACATAAAAGAGATAATAATAAAGTGAGAAACAAATTATTTATAATTTTGTATCGCGGATAAGTTTTTTTTGAAAGTTATATCCATCTTCAATATCAGTTTCAATGCATTTAGGCTAACTGAGCTAAAATCAAGACTTAAAATGATTTGGTGGATTATTTTAAATTTTATTTCCATATTTAACACCTTATATCGCCAATCAATTAAAATTAACGTTTTGCTAATAAATAAAATATATTCTTACTCGTTTCGCTGTTAGGCATGGGTAATATGCTATAAGACGGTGCATGAAAGTTTGCTTCGCAGCTTGTTGATGCCCCTTGATATACATCTAAATAGTTTTTATTGAATAATATAGAATGCATAGTTTGATAGGAAATAACAGTTTTCACCATCGCTTTTTGAATCATCTTCAATTAGCTACCTGAAAACTTCGACCATTCAGCTATCGTTTAGTATGCAACCAGTAAGTTGCGCGG
>JAEQBA010002642.1:173692-230738 GCA_019434445.1 Phalangium opilio
AATTTTACGAATTATTAAAGCAGTATTCCAAGCATAGCGAATATACAGTAAAGCAGACGACATTTACATCCAATAAAGATACGACTTGGACACATTTAAATCAGTAATGGGAAAAAAACAGGAAATGAAGTGTATAAATTTTGGAGAGATATAACCTTTATGTGTTTGAAAAGGCCCAATTGTCTACGTCTATACTGTTTAACCCTATGTTCTTATAGCTACATTCACAACTGGTTAGCAGTATAAACACTACTGTCTCGTTTCACTTCAACGATATTCTTCTTAGTTTGCCAACTTGAGTGTTAAGGTTAAATATCACCAAAGCTGTCTTGTGGTTAGACGCACTGAAAGTCAATACGCACCATAATAAGAATGTAAACTTCTAAGCTATAACCCTATAATGATTAGCCCTTTCACTGATCTAATTGCCACCATGATGCATTCTTCTATTATGAAATCTAAACCTGATTATTTAAACGTGTAGTTAACTTTCGGCTCACTCTGAACCGTTAATGTTCCTTCATTACAGACACGAAAATAAAAACCCACAGTTTAGTTCACCTAAGGTCTAAATTATTTAGTCTTTGGTTCACTAAGTCTGTTGCGGATAACACTAGATTAACCCGATTGAGTCCAGGCATGAGCTTCCTTCTTGAAATCTTTATTATAAGGATTATCCTATATACAGATGTAGTATAGCTTAAGTATTATAAAACAGCAATTTCAAATAATAATATTAAAAAATATCCTTGGAATATCAAAATGACACAGAGCTTTATAGCTAGAAAGTACTAAATGCATCGTAGTTACGAAAAATATTTCCACATATTCACTTTATATTATGGAAAAAGTGAATATTAAGGTTCTGTAGGATTTCTTTACACATCAAAGCAAAGCGAACTGCTAACGCAGCGCGCTAGTGTAACAACGGACGGACACACACAAACAAAAACATAGACTGCTTTTTAACTCTTTCCGTATTAATTTTGAATTGAGAAACAAGATTATCTTAAATATTAAAATAAATATAATTAATATTTAATATTTTCTACGTTAGTTGTTCGCCTTATTGAGCGTTACATCGTTTTAAAAAAGAACAATTAAACATTCTTGAAAGACTTGACTAATATTGACGTTTGAAATGAAGCATACGCCTGTTACTTCGCCTTACTAAATAGGTAGTATATAAAGGATAAGAATCGCTGCTGTAGATAAGAACGTCGCAATTGCGTGAACCTTTGGAGGAAGACCGCGCCATTGGAAGGCTAGACGTTTAGCGTAACCCTAGCCGATCGCCGCGTACAAATATAAGAACCCTCATAAACGTATTTATGTAAGAAGAACGTTGAACGTAGCAAATTCAGTACCCATCCTCGCATACTTTATTGAGAAACTTCGTCTGCTTATATTTTGACTCCACCCACAAATTCTGTATATAGCAATTTGGAAAAAAAAATTAACCACGAAAAGAGAGATAAGAATGACATTTTCGATCTCTATTTACAGAACTAGCTGTTACCCGCGGCGTCGCTCGCGTGTAATAGGAACTTCCATCAAAATGATATAAAGAATGGGTAGATTTTACTGATGACTGATATTTTTGTAGCACCCTAGGAGCGAGGGCACTCGGCGTTGCCCGTCAGCCCGTCGGGACATTTTTTATTATTTTTCACGCGGACATTATTCTATAAAGAAGGGTTTTTAAGTTTTTGGCCGCCATTTAAAAAGATGGCAACAAATCGAACACGAAAGACCATTCAACCCGCCCATAGGTCAAAGGACACCAGTGTACTAAATATTTGCGAAATCGTTTGAAACACGCGGACTCTGTTGCATAGAGAAGATTTTTTCCATTTCTGGTCGCCATTTTTTAAGATGGCGGCGGATTGGAAAAATCTTTCTTAGTACGCGCCTACTACTTATGAGTAACGTTCCTGCAAATTTTCAGCCTTCTAGGGCAAGCGGTTTGGGCTGGGCGTTGATTATCAGTCAGTCAGTCTGTCAGTCAGTCAGGACTTTGATTTATATAGATATAGATTTGTGGGTGGAGTCAAAATATAAGCAGACGAAGTTTCTCAATAAAGTATGCGAGGATGGTACCAGAGGCTAAAGCGATGATCCGACGTTCTTAGTACATAAATCCGTTTTTGGTACCCTGGTAATGGTAAAACAGTCAACGTGGTCGTCCCTTAGCAAAAACGTTGAACTGACCGGTCCCAGGTGCCTAGAAAGGCTTCAAATAAGTGTAAACATATTCTATACACTCACTTTTTAATAGAAAACCCCATTTTGATGTTTTTACGTTGGTACGCCAAGATAACAAATAATATATTTTGATCGGTTATAATTACTAAACCTCTGATCTAAACTTACAGTTCACAACAAAAATGGCACTGAAACATTTTTGAAGGCAATTTTAGCGTGAGTCAAACCGTTTAATGAGCAACACTTTTCTAAAATTAGAATTCATAACTCAAATTTAAAGCCAGTTATATTATAAACCTAACTAATATAAAAATAAAATTTTATTTACTTACTAAATATGGGCGAAGTTCTAATATGGCTTTTTTTTGAGTAAATTCTGACTTTTGACGTGTCAAGCACCAGCGAATGAATGTACCCCATTCCCAAATTTTTGAACCTTGGCCTCTCGGCATGAGAAGGGGTTAAAACCGATTCACCAAATAAAATATTAATTATTCTTCCTCAGATGCTCGAGTTAAATACATGACGTCAATATGTTTATATCCTTTACACCTAGAGTAGGTTTTGAACACGTTTAAACCCTGGCGTTTCGGTTTATGCCCACTTTACGATAAGTTTAGATTTTAAACGTGTTTTTAAAGGCTTTCAATGCGCTGTTGTGTTTAGTTTTTTATGTTTAGCTATTACACCCATTGGTATTAGTTGGTGTTTAGTTTTCGCACGTCAAATCTAGGGGTTTAGATTTTCAACATGTTTAAATCAAATGGATGTGCTCAAAACCTATACGTTGTTTTTTCTGTGTACTTAACATTCCACCAGAGAAAAGATCTAACGTCAATCACATTCAATTAATTTCCCTGTGTAAAGAGGCAGACATGAAACATTTTGGCGTGGTGAACTTTTTTAGTAAGCTAATATTAGATTTAACGGCTTTAGAAAAGAATAGAATAGAACTACTAAACGGAGAAAAGGTGAAGGTAAATCTTTTTGGTTTGATTGGAGATAATTTGGGATCACACGACGCTGGTGGATTTCAATTAAATTTTTCAAATGGTTTTGTTTGTCGCTATTGTGAGATTGAATATAAATATTTAAACAAATTTAATAATTTAATAAAAAGGACTGTTCAATCTTACGATAATGCTATAGAAAAAGTGACCACCAAAGATTTTGACTCTTTTAGTGGAATTAGGTTTAATTCACCATTTAACAATCTGCGAAGTTTCCATGTATGCGCACCTGCTTTACCGCCGTGCCTTGCCCATGACGTATTTGAAGGTATAATAGCCTATGATTTGAATATTTTTATCTCATATTGGATTAAGAAAAAAAAATGGTTTTCATTGCCTCACATCAATTTAATGCTTACTGAATTCAAGTATAAAGGTTCAGATTCTAGTAACAAGCCTTGCCCTCAAAAGGCGGGAGCTTCAAAATTGACAGGCAATGCATCACAAAATTGGTGTATGCTTCGCATCCTGTCTTTAGTACTGCGAAATGAAGTACAATTTCTAGACCCAGTTTGGTTGCTGTATATTCAGTTAAAACAAATTGTGGAAATACTTTGTGCGCCAAAAATATCAAAAGGGGAGGTAGCAATTTTACTTGTTTTTCTAAAACAGTACAAACTAAATTTATTAACAGCCTTCCCTGACTATAAGTTAAAACCTAAACACCACTATGTAATCGATCACTATCCTGAGCTGATTTTGGAATTTGGGCCACTTATAAGAGTATTTACATTACGTTTCGAAAGTAAAAACGGGGTTTTTAAAAAATGGGCTCGACTAACTAAAAATTTTATTAATATCACATAGAGTTTGTCTGAGAAGCATCAAAAATAACAAGCTTATCTATCTAGTGGTTCATACTTTCCTCCTGACTTAGAGTTAACAGACTATGGGTCTCTATTTCAAAGTGAATTGTTTTTTGATGATTGCATAAACACGGACGCTATAAAACACCATTTAAAAAGAACGAATTCAATCATTCTTTCAAAGTTAACATTCAAAGGAACACAATATGAAGTAGGACAGTTTATTGTGATTTCAAGTAGTGAGGATGTGATTACGTTTGGAAAAATTAAATCATTAGTTGTGAAAGGGCACGATGTCTATTTGATATAAGAATGGTATAAGTCGAAGTTAGAGTTGAACTTATTTCTGTACGAGCTTACCGTGCAAGCCAAAACCACTATCATTCCTTTACAAAATATTGTGGATTACTATCCATTAAATGGGTATTATTTGGAAGGAAAATGCTTTATTTCCCTAAAGCATTCAGTATATCATCCATGATGAAAATTATGAATAAAACTTGAAATAATTTTCAATATTAATTTAAAAGCTTTGATTTATTTCAAAATCTTGTCTGAATTAATGGATATTCTAAAACCTGAGACAATAGCCAATGAGCTCCATGTTTTTCCTCGAAACCAGGTTTTCTAATGTCAATTTTGGGCCAAATCTAGATGTTCGATGGCTGTATTTATATTCTTATCTCATTTCAAACTATAGATGGCATCTAACGGCTGTGAACAACAAATATTTGAAAACTTAAAAACTGTAATCGTGGCTGCGATACCAGTTTTTTTGAATCGTGTTGATAACGTAGAAAAACTAGCGAATTCTTTTGTGGAATTGGGTGTTGAAGTCATTGAAGATTTATGTGGGTGAAAAGATTGTCAGAATCCCCACTTGTCAATCGTATGCAGACGCACCCCAGTTTGACTGAAGTGTTATGCTTAGATCATTTCTTGTTTCTTTCCCCTTTTTTCACTCTCTGAACTTCTTATCAATTGAGTTGAAGGACCTTAAATGAAATTCTTTTTCTCGTATGATTTTCTCTGGTGGACCATGAAGCTGTCGAATTACATCTTGTGGTTTAAAATGTTTTCTATAAGCTAAGGTGCTACCGTGTTACTTTTCAACATTTGAACGCATATTTCAAGAACGAGAGTGATAAAAGACGCGGAGAATGAATAATGCTCCCAAGAGGACCATCACTATTTTTGCGCCTCATCTCGTATATTTTAGCGAAATCGAAACCTGGCATTTTACAAAATATATTTAAAATTATATTGCAAATTACTATTTAAAATATTATTTTTTCATATTATTTAAAATAAATAATTTATATAATTTAAAATAATATTTTGTAAATGAATTAAATAGCTTAAAATAAATATAAATTTTTAACCAAAATTTCAAGGTAGACTCGAACGCGCGAGCCTCGGTTTTAAAACAATACACGAGGAAAATATTATCGAGCGATTTACCACTGGGTTACGACTAGCTCTGTAATTTCCCTTCTGTTTGCGTACTGTATACATATTCTAAAGCTAGAGTTGACTGACAGCTGAGGGTGAAAATTAAGGTGGGGTTTTCGACGCCGTCCAATAAGCGGTGTGACGAAGACGAAACGAAGGAGGAGTTAAACTCTTTTGTTATGCTTCCCAATATTTTTACGCCATCTAGCGATGGGCGCAAAAATAAAAACGGTTTTCTTTTGTTGCGAACGCGATTGTTGATGATGCTTTGGTCAACCAAAATTAATTTACAATTCGTTGTATTTCTGTGGGGGACCATGTAGGGCCAAATTACAACTCTTGCAGTAGTTGAAAATATTCGGTAAAGGTTAGAAAGCGATTCTGTAAGTGATGGATATGGTTTTGCAGACACTGTTCTTTTTGGTATACTTTTTTTTGAAAGAGTGATGTCGGTCTAAAGATATGACACCGATAAGCTAAGGCGCTACCATGTTAACTTGCAACATGTCAACGTATATTTCGAGAACGACAGTTACGAAGGATGCGGAGAATCCGAAGAGACAGACGCGGAAAATGACCATGAAAGCGGGGACGTTGATGACGACGAACGAATCAGGGGTTTCCGGTTTCTGACAGGGATGCATTTCGTTCTTCAAAGACGGGTTCAGATCCATCAAGCAATGGCCCTCGGTCAATTGGCGCAGCCTGACAAATATGATTAAATTATTTCCACCATAAACATACAACTTCGAAGGAGACACTAACCTTCTGTTGACGGTCTTGATTAGCGTTTGCGAAGTGTTTTTCTTGAAATACAACACTGCGTAGCTTATTATTAAAGGCTGCTGGCTTACTTTCAATTTACAGCTTCCAGTATTTGCGTACCGGGCCTTGATTATATTCCAGTGTAGCATTTCCGCTGCAAATAGAAAACTTTGTCGATATTCAATTCCCGAATGAATGTCATCGTTTTCCGTTAAAGTGCCGTATGTCTGGTAACACGAATTCGGGTTCGCATCTGCTCGCTTTAGTACTTCCGCATATGCCGTTTTAATCAATGCATTTTGCTAAATCGAAAATAAAGAAATAAAAATGAAAAACACCTAAGATGAAAGCAATGAAGGACGTTTATTAACCGAATGAGAAAGTAACGCGTAACTCTTATATTAACCTGAATGAAATTGAATTGTGCCGTGTTTTTCATCAGTAAAGGTTTAGCATTGGGAAAGTAAAGTACATCGTCGATGGTGTCGAAGGGAAGTGCTTCCGATTGGCTCGAATACTGTGACGTCATTTCCGAAGATACAAAAACCAATAGAACGAAAGACGCCAAACTCCACAAGACCGAAAGAAAACGAGAGACTCCGCTACAATTCAAACTTTGGGGACCTGAGATTGAAATTGAATTCAATTATGAAATGAGCATGTCGCTTCTCTTAAAGTTCTTACTCGTTCCCAGAAAGCATTGCAACAAAAACATGAAGGGCAGTTCAGATTTGACTTTGCCGTATTTAGAGTTTAGTTTCTCCGTCATGTAAATCAGCAGAACGACACCAACGGACCACACAAGTATCTAGATATATTAAATATCAAAAACTTTAGTCCACTGTTTCAACATGGATAAAATTATAAATCAAGCGAAACATATTTTTCCAGAGAGTTTAATCTACAAAAGAAAGCTAGATCCGGTTTACTGGTAAACTTCAGGAAAGTGAAACTTACGCCTGATATCAATTTTATATGAAAATTAGGAATGACAAGTTACCCATATGTCGACAACGGAGAAAATGTCGTTTTCATTTGATTGGTTTGTTCCGAATAATATTTTGATTCTTGAAGTCCAAAATGGGTGCGAAGATGGAAAGGAATTGAAACGATCACTTGTTTCGAACACAGGAGTTATTGCGAAATCTGCCTCCTGTGTATTGGAAACGTTAACTCCATTATTAATGAAAGAAGTTGACCAAGAACTAACTCGTATTGCTATAAGAATATGACAAAACTCAGATTCTAAACCGAAAGACTCCGTGTCTTCCGAATCAAGTAAACCCTAATTATTTCCATGAAAATTAAACATTAAAATGACAAATACAACAAAACCATGAAATTTCATTTCTAGGAAGCTAAAGCCTAACATATTCTTAGTATCGAGAATGAATTCTTGGTTCAGAATATATTTTTAATTGTACATTTCTTTCGATCATTCCTAGCATTCCATTCCACGAATTATTAACTTTCGCTCCCCAAAACTTGTCTACATTCGGGATAAGAGTAACGCTGAAAAACATTTCCATGATTCTGGTTATTATGAGTACCATAAAAGCACCACTAACTCTACGCAAATTACTTGATATTGTCGAGTGTTTGTAGAACATGCAAGAATTTAATCATGTAGCCCGTTTTCTCTCCTTGTTCATTCAAATAAACAAATGGCGATAACTGGTAAAAATATAACGTGCTCAGCTGAAGTGTATGAAAGACAACGGGCGAACATAATCTAGTGAATTTTCTTAGTTCAAGGAAATCCTTGCCATTGCACTAGTAACATTATCTTTGAACAGTAGTAAATCATGAAATGCTTTAAACTTACTGCCATGAAGGTTGCTTTGTAGTATTTTGCTGTTTCGACGTGCATTATTATCAGTTTTTAATCAGTCTCGAAGGAGAACCAATTGCGAAAGAATGAAATATTTTAGAATGTATTTTGGTCTCTTCTCAAGTAGCCCCGTTCTCCGACAGAGCCACTTCGCAGTATTCTTAATGCGTGTAGAATTTAGCTTTTGGGGATCCCGCCTTGCGCAAAGCGAGCAGTCACTAGAATAAATTGAAGGAAATCCTGAGAAAACCCTTTGCGTGTTTGAACTTGTTTTTCGGGGTTTCGTTTTCGTATGTTACTTGTAATTTGTGGCATGAGTGAATATTGAAATCCGTTAAAATCAATAAAGTTATAAAGTTTTTCAAAGTAACGAAGGAATCAGAGCAAAGATAATGGTCCTACCTTCCTTGAGAGGAAAATCTTTTTTCGGGATCGATGACGTGTCGACCTTTGTGGGAACTCGAGTCGTTAGTTGCTAAGCAACCACTTTCTAGTGTCGCTAGTTTTTGACGCGTCTAACAATGTATTTTACACTTAAAAGTTTAAGACTTACTTCAATTGAAGGGGCAGGATTGTTGGTTTTAAACTGATTACTATTCGTTGTTCTTGGTGCAGTTATGCAAAAAAAAACCCAGAAATTGCAAACGTATGAAGTATTTTTCCTTAAACTCGTATTCAAGTTAGCGTTCACCAGTGAATGTTTAACTGCAGTATTATTTTGATGGCGAGTTTAAATTAGCTTGCGGTTTTACCTTATTTTCCGAGCCTTTGTGGGGTTACTTTTAATTTGTGGCATGAGTGAATATTATACCCTTTCGAACCATTAATCTTGTTTAGTTCAGTTCTAATGGAAACGGAGCAGACATAATGGTTTTTTCATTCTCGGCTTTTCAATGATAAAGTCCCTAGATGTTAAATTTTGGATCCTAGGTGTTTTGATTGTTACTTTTGCTTTATTTTAATAAGAAAATGATACTTATGCAATTAATCAAATAAGTTTATTTAGAAACTAAAAATACATTGGGTGCTATCGGACCGCGGTTGAAGGTTCTTATACGAATTTCAGTGGGGAACCGTGTAGCGGACTAATTACATCTTTTAACTATTGCAGTTATTTAAATATTCAGTAGACCCGAGAATGGTCAAAAATCGATTTTGTGGGTGATGGATAAGCTTTTCTAGACACTATTCTAGTGTAGAAGTAATGTCAGTCCGAAGGTCAGACTATGGTAAGGCGAGGCGCTACCGTGTTAACTTTTCAACATTTCAACATATATTTCGAGAACGAGACTGATGAGGGATGCGGAGAACCCGAAGAAACAGACGCGAAAAATGACCACGAAAGCGAAGACGTTGATGGCGTCGAACGCATCAGGGGTTTCCGTTTTCTGACAGGGATGCAATTCATTCTTCCAAGACGGGTTCATATCGTCGAAGCAATCGCCCTCGCTCAGTTGGCGCAACCTTACAAATACGGTGAAATTAGTTCCACCATAAACATCCAAAACTTTGAAAGAGGCTCTAACCTTTTGTTGATGGTCTTGATCAGAGTTTGCGAAATGTTTTTCTTGAAACACAACACGGCGGGGGCTATCATTAAAGTCTGGCTTAGTTTCATTTTGCAACTTCCGGTCTTTCCATACCGGGCCTTGATAATTCTCCAGTGAATGTCACCCACAGAAATTATAAATTTTTGCCGATTTTCAATTTCTGAATGAATGTCGTCGTTAATCGTTAAAGAGGCAAATGTCTGATGAAACTAATTTGGGTTCGCATCCGCTCGCTTTATTACTTCTGCATATGCCGTGTTAATCAACCCGTTTTTCTAAAGAAATTTAAAAAACACTAATTTAAAGGGAATGAGAGGTGACGTGTAATTCTCATATCAACCTGACCTGAACGAAACTGGTATATGCCGAGTTTTGTACCAGCAAAGGTTTCGCATTGGGAAAGTGAAATACATCGTCGATGGTGTCGAAGGGAAGTGCTTCCGATTTGCTCGAAAACTGTGACGTCATTTCCGAGGATACGAAAACCAATAGAACGAAAGACGCCAGACTCCACGAAACCGAAAGGAAACGAGACACTCCGTTGCAATTCAGACTTTGGGGACCTTAGATTGAAATTGAATTCAGTTATGAAATGAGTATAGCGTTACTTTATTACTTACTCGTTCCCAGAAGGCATTGCAACAGAAACACGAAGGGCAGTTCCGATTTGACTTTGCCATATTTAGAGTTTATTTTCCCCGTCATGTAAATTAGCAGAACGACACTAACGGACCCCGCAATTATCTGGATGTATGAAATATAAATCAACTGCTTCAAACCAAAACGAAACATGTTTTGGCATATTCTAATTAATCTACAATAGCAAGCTTTTATCCGTACACTTAGGAAAGGGAATCGTCTGATTACAATTTTTATGGAAATTAAGAAAAACAAGTTACCCATTTATTGACAACAGAAATAATATCGTTTTCATTTGATTTTTTTGTTCCGAATAATATTTGGATTCTCAAACTCAAAAATATGTTTGAAGATGCGAAGGAATTGAAGCGATCAGTGCCGATCACTTGTTAATGCGAAAGGTATTAGTGAAAAATCTCCCTCCTGTGTATTGAAAACGTTAACTCAATTACTGTTGAAAGAAGTTGACCAATAAGAATTAACTCCGATTACTATAAGAATATGGCAAGAATCCTTCCATATAAAGTGACAATTAATCTTCAAATAAGACTAACAGCTAATTATTTTCGGGAAAATTTGATATTAAGTTAACAAAATGTGCAATATAAATTAGACCATTGTAACAAAAATCCGTGAAAATCATGAAATTTCATTCCAAAGAAGCTAAAGCCATGTTAAAATATTCTTAGTATCGAGAATCAATTCTTGGTTCTGAAAATATTTGGAATAATACATTTCTTTCGAGCATTCCTATTATTACATTCCACGAATTATTAACTTTTGCTCCCCAAAACTCATCCGCATTCGGGATAAGAGTAACGCTGAGAAAGATATCAATGATTGCGGTTATTACGAAAAGCATATTAGCAGACCAATGTTGTTACGCTTAATTACTTGATATTGTCAAATATTTGTAGAACAGTGAGAAATTTAATCATGTAGCCAGTTTTCTCTCCTTGTTCATTCGAAAAAACAAATGGCGATATCTGGTAAGAAATATAAAAGTACTCAGTTGAAGTGTATGAAAGTCAACAACCGAAACTAGTCTAGTGAATTATCTTAGTTCAAGGTAATCCTTGCCATTGCACTAGTAACATTATCTTTGAACAGTAGTAAATCATGAAATGCTTTAGACTTACTTCCATGAAGGGTGCTTTGTAGTATTGTGCTGTTTCGTCGTGCGCCATTATTATTTCTATTTAATTTCCCAATTGTAGTCGACGTAGGAGAACCAATTGCAAAAGGATGAAATGTAATAGAATGTATTCAGGTGTTTTGATCCCTTCTCAAGTTGCGCCGTACTTCGACATAGCCACCGCTCAATATTCTTATTGCGTGTAGGAAGCTTTTGCAGATCGCGACTTGCTCAATGCGTGCACCCACTCGAATAATTTGAAGCAAATCCTGAGAAAACCCTTTGCGCGGTTGAAATTGTTTTTTGGGGTTTTGGTATGGTGCTTTTAATTTATGGAATGAGTGAGTATTGTAACCCGTTGAAACCAAGCAAGTAATAAAGTTTTCCAAAGTAGCGAAGGAATCAGAGCAAGGATAATGGTCCCATCTTCCTTTAGAGGAAAATCATATTTCGGGATCGATGACGTGTCGACCTTTGTGGGAACTCGACTCGTTAGTTGCCAAGCAACCAGTTTATGGTGTTTCTAGTTTTTGAGCTTCTAACACAGTGTTTTACAATTAAATGTTTAAGACTTACTTCAATAAAAGGGGCAGTATAGTTGGTTTTGAACTCAATACTATTCGTGAATGAATTCTCAGTTTTTCATTGTACTTTGTGCAGTTATGAAAGGAAGAATTCCGAAATTTTAAACGTGTTAAGCATTTTATCATAAACTTAGTTATTTCTTTCCGTTTTCAGGTTCGCGTTCTCTAGTAGATGTTTAGTTCAGTAGCATTTTGATTTAGAGTTTAAATTAAATTGCGTGGATCGATACTCGAAAACCGCGTGCACCCAGGCAAACATTTAATAAGGGCAGTCTTGGGAAACTCTTCGCGTGTTTCACCTTAAGGCCCGTTCAGATTAACCAACTTTAGTCATCTGACAAAGCCGAAATGACCAATCAGGTAATATGAACGTCTCACCCAACCTTACTATTGTCAGATCGAAGCTCGGATTTTAATCGGGTAGGTCGGTGATTTGACTCGGGCCGACTAAAGTCAGAGAGGGAGCAAACCAATCACAATTGGCGAAACTATTACGTCATGAGACACGTGTCGTTTTTTTCTTCAAGCTCGAGAGAGAGTAGCGGCCATTATTTATTTGTCGCTGAAAGCCTAAAAAAACGATTTCGGGCCTTGGCCATCTTTTAACACGAGTTGATTATTAAGTTTTGATGGTTGTTCCTCATTGAATATTATCAGAGGTATTATTGACTTTGGTCACCTGCTTTGGTCTATGGTTTGTCAGCTGACTAAAAATGGGTAATATGAACGGGCCTTAATTTTCCGAGCCTACCAGCTTTACTTTTAATTTGTGGCATGAGTGGAAAATGTTGTTTACTTCAGTTCTGAAGGAAACAGAGCATAAATAATGGTTTTTCATTTCTCGTATTGTCGATGATAAAGTTCGTGTTCTGTATAGCGAAAGCTTATCGATTTCGTTGAATTGGTAATTTCGTGTCATCTAGAATTCTCCAATGCGTTACAATACTAAGCGGTACCCTTTTGAAAAGCTATACATAAAATTTTCATCATAGTTTGTGATAAAACAAATTCTTTAATATTTGGGAAATAATTCTTTATTGAAATTACTTTTAGTGATACATATAGTCCAATACAATACAGCGGAAAGACTAGATACGCCAGTTTGACGGACGTGTCATGTTTAGCCCATTCATGTTGCTTTCCCCCTTTTTTCACTCTCTGAACTTCTAAGCAATTGAGATGAAGGACCTTTCATGAAATTATTTTCTTTTTTTGTATGAATTTGTGTGATGGACCATGAAGCGGCCGAATTTCATCTATGAACTACTGCAGTTGTTAGGAATATTCAGTGTACCACTGAATGGTCAAAAGTTTATTTTGTAGGTGATGGATAAGCTTTTGTAGATGCTATTGTCGGTCTAAAGGTCAGTCTCTGGTAAGGTGAGGCGCTACCGTGTTAAGTTTTCAACATGTCAACGTATATTTCGAGAACGAGAGAGACGAAGGATGCGGAGAATCGGAAGAAACAGACGCGGAAAATGACCATGAAAGCGGGGACGTTGATGACGACGAACGAATCAGGGGTTTCCGTTCTCTGACAGGGATGCAGTTCGTTCTTCAAAGACTGGTTCAGATCCATCAAGCAGTTGCCCTCGGTCAATTGGCGCAGTCTGACAAATGACAGAAAGTAATTGAAACATAAACTTAAAACTTCGAAGGACACACGAACCTTCTGTTGACGGTTTTAATCAGCGTTTGCGAAATGATTTTCTTGAAATACAACGCCCAATAGTTTATCGCTAAAGGCTGGCTTAGTTTCATTTTTCAACTTCCAGTCTTTGAGTACCGGGTCTTGATTATATTCCAGTCAACAATATCCGAACCAATAACAAATATTTCCCGATTTTCAATTCCTGAATGAATGTCGTCGTTTCCCGTCAAGGTGTCAATTGTATGGTAACACAAATTATTCGGGTTCGCATCTGCTCGCTTTATTACTTCCGCATATGCCGTGGTAATCAATGCATTTTTCTAAATCGAATATTTTAACATATGAAAAGATCCACGAATGATTTCAATTTATTATAAATTAAAGCGAAATTCTTATATTAAGCTGACCTGAATGAAAATGGAAATTGCATCGTTTTTGGTTAACCAAGGCTTCGCATGGGGAAAGTGAAATACGTCGTCGATGGTGTCGAAGGGAAGTGCTTCCGATTTGCTCGAAAACTGCGAAGTCATTTCCGAGGATACGAAAACCAAAAGAAAGAAAGACGCCAGACTCCACGAGACCGAAAGAAAACGAGAAACGCCGTTGCAATTCAAACTTTGGGGACCTGAAAATGAAATTGAACTCAGTTTTGAAATGTTCATAGTGTTACTTTTGTTACTTCTTACTCGTTCCGAGAAGGCATTGCAACAAAAACAAGAAGGGCAGTTCAGATTTGACTTTTCCATATTTTGAGTTTAGTTTCACGATGGATACGAATTAGAAAGCTAAAATAAGTATATTTTTGCTGGGAATATTCAGTTTAATCTGCATTAGAAAGCTTCATTCTGTAGATGTAAAGACTGATAAATTTTGGGAAAGTGAAACTTGACGTCTTGATAACAATTTTATATGGAAATTTGGAAAATCAAGTTACCCATTTATTGACAACAGAGAAAATATCGTTTTCATTTGATTGGTTTGTTCCGAATAATATTTGGATTCTCGAAGTCAAAAATGAGTGCGAAGATGGAAAGGAATTGAAGCGATCAGTAGTTAAGTACAAAGGTATTAGTGAAAAATCTCCCTCCTGTGTATTGAAAGGTTTTCTCAAGTATTATTGGAAGAAGTTAACCAAGAACTAACTCGTATTACTGTATGAATATAGTAAGACTCGGATTCTGAACTAATCTTCCCATGTTAAGTAACAGTTAATCTCAATATAAGATTCAATTCTTCTTATTTCCGAATCAACTATGCCCTAATTATTTTTACACGTAAATTTAGCATTGAAATGATAAAACGTGCTATTTACATAATATCAGCGTGGAAACCAAACCATGGAATTTCGTTAGGCGTGGATTTTAGAAGAAGATAAAGCCTTGTTAACATATTCTTAGTATCGATAACGAATTCTTGGTTCCGAACATATATTTTAAATTATACATTTCTTTGAAGCATTCCTAGAAGTCCATTCCACAAATTATTAACTTTCGCTCCCCAAAACTGATCAACATTCGGGATAAGAGTAACGCTGAAAAACATTCCCACCATGAAAACGGACGACTAATGTTACTTTTTACCTCTCCAAGTGACGATGACGTGCCACTGGACATGTCTGTCTGTGTGTCTGTCACCACCCTCGCAGTTGGAAAATTGGAGCAAACGTATATGCCATATCCGGACCGGGTTCGCAGTTCACAGAAAGCAATATTGGTATCTACTTCATTATCATCGTTTAAGATGCACGCGGCGATCGGCTAGACTTATGAGAAATGTCTAACCTCATAATGGTGGGGTTTTCTTCAAAGGTTCACGCATTTGCAAAAATTGTTAAAGAGGCATACGCTAGAAGTCAAACGTTAACATTGGCTATTAGAATGAAGGTAAATTACTGACGATTAAAATAATATCAATTATATTTATTGAATTATTTAAGAAAATCCGCTTAAGTGGGTAGATAGCCCTCGTCTAGACTCGGAGAGGTTTATTTCGGTTTCCCAACTTGTAATTACTTTACTTCAAAGAAGGATGCTCTATAGTATTTTGCTGTTTCGTCGTGCATGGCTATTTCTTTTCAATTGCTCATTGTAGCCTACGTAGTCTTGTTGGAGAACCAATAGCTAAAGAATAAAATGTTTTGAGATGAGATCAATTGAGTTGCACATAGCAATCGCGCAGTATTCTCATTGCGTGTAGAATTTAGCTTTTGGGGATCACGCCTTGTGCAAAACGAGCAGCCACGAATTTCTTGAGTGAATTTGACGGATATCCTGAGAAAATCCTTTGCTCGTTTCTTTTACTTTGTGGCACGAGTCTATACTGTTCCCCGTTGAAACCACGAAAGTTATAAAAAAATTCCGAAGTAAGGAAGGAATCAGAGCATGGATAATGATCCTATTTTTCGTTGGAGAAAAATCTTATTTCGGGATCGATGTCGCGTCGACTGTTTTGGAAAGTCGAGTCGTTCGTTGCTAAGCAACCACTTTTTAGTCTTATTAGTTTTTGACGATTGTAACAAATTATATTACTTTTTAATGTTTGTGAATTACTATTCGTAAATTATTGGTACATTTGACATTGAAATCCACAAGCTCATGAAATATGTTATCATAGTCTTGAGTTTTTGGGTTCGTTCTCAAGTTCGCGCTCCCTCGTACATGTTAAACTTTTGATGATGAGTTTAACTCTTTGCGTGTTTCACCTCATTTTCCGAGGTTAATTTTAATTTGTGGCATAAGTGAATATTATACCCTTTCGAACCATTAATATTCTTCCACAATGTGGATGGAAACGGAGCAAAAATTATTGTTTTTCTTTCTCGGCTTTTCAATGATAAAGTTCCTAGATGTTAAATTTTGGATCCAAGGTGTTTTAATTGTTACTTTTGGTTTGTTTTAATAAGAAACTGATACTTAATGCAAATATTTAATTAAGCTTATTTACAAACAAAAGTACATTGGGTGCTTTCGGACCGCGCTTGAAGGACCTTATATGAATTTCAGTGGGGAACCGTGTAGCGCCCTAATAACATCTATTAACCATTGCAGTACTTAAATTATTCCGTAGACCCGAGAATGGTCAAAAATCGATTTTGGGGGTGATGGATATGCTTTTCTGGACACTATTCTATTTTTAGAAGTAATGTCAGTCCAAAGGTCAGTGAGGCGCTACGCTATGTTAACTTTTCAACATGTCAACGTATATTTCGAGAACGAGTGTGATGAGGGATGCGGTGAACCCGAAGAAAGAGATGCGGAAAATGACCATGAAAGCGGAGACGTTAATGACGACGAACGAGTCCGGGGATTCCGTTTTCTGACAGGGATGCAATTCGTTCTTCAAAGACGGGTTCAGATAATCGAAGACATCGCCCTCGGTCAATTGGTGCAACCTGACAAAAATGCTCAAAGTAACTTTACTATATAAACCTTAAACTTTAACAGAAGACACGAACCTTCTGTTGACGGTCATGATCACTGTTTGCGAAATGTTTTTCTTGAAATACAAAACCGAGTAGGTTATCATTATAGAATGGCTTAATTTCAATTTGCAACTTCCTGTCTTGGCATATCGGGTCTTGATTATATTCCAGTGAAGATCATCAGAGGAGATGATAAATTTTTCTCGATTTTCTATTCCTGAATGAATATCGTCGTTTTCGGTTAAAGTGCCGTATGTCTGGTAACACGAATTTGGGTTGGCATCTGCTCGCTTTATTACTTCCGCATATGCCGTGTTAATCAAGGCATTTTTCTAAATCGAAATTAAAAGAAATTTAAAAACATTTCGCCCGCGAGTGACTTCTGTTTACCGAATGAAGAAGTAACGGTTAATTCTTATATTAACCTGACCTCAATGAAACTGAATTCTGCCGTGTTTTTCGTCAGCAAAGGCTTCGCATTGGGAAACTGAAATACATCGTCGACGGTGTCAAACGGAAGTACTTCCGATGTGCTCGAATACTGTGATGTCATTTCCGAGGATTCGAAAACCAATAGAACGAAAGACGCCAGACTCCACGAGACCGAAAGGAAACGAGACACTCCGTTGCAATTCAAACTTTGGGGACCTGAGATTGAAATTGAATTCAATTATGAAATGAGCATATCGCTTCTCTTAAAGTTCTTACTTGTTCCCAGAAAGCATTGCAACAAAAACATGAAGGGCAGTTCAGATTTGACTTTGCCGTATTTAGAGTTTAGTTTTCCTGTCATGTAAGTCAGGAGAACGACACCAACGGACCACACAATTATCTACATACAATTCGTATGAACACTTTTAGAATATTGAACATAGCTCAATTGCTTCTTGATGGATACAAATTGAAAAGCTAAATTAAACATATTTTTGCATAGGTTATTCAGTTCCATCTAGGCCTTCAAAAGAAAACTTAATTCCCGGAAAGTGAAACTGGATATCTTTGATTTTTATATCTGGAAATGAGGAAAAACTAGTTACCCATTTACTGACAACCGAAAAAATATCGTTTTCATTTGATTGATTTGTTCCGAATAATATTTGGGATCTCGAAATTAAAAATGGATGCGAAGGTTTGAAGGAATTGAAACGATCTGTGGTTAGAGACATGGGTAATAGTGAAAAATCTCCCTCCTGTGTATTGAAAAGGTTTTATTAATAATTAATGAAAGATGACCAAGAACTAACTCGTTTTACTGTACGAATATGGCAAGACTCGGATTCTAAACGAATTCTCCCATGTTAAGTGAAAATTAACTACCTTATAAAGCTCATAGCTACTTATTTGCAAATTAAATATGCCCTTATTATTTTCACGAAAATTTAGCATTCGATTACAAAGTTTACTATTTCCAACCAAACCACGAAACTAAGCGTGGATTGTAGAAGAAGCTGAAGCCATGTTGACATATTCTTAGTTTAGAGAAGGTGTTCTTGGTTCGGAATATATTTTCAATTATACATATCTCTGGAGCATTCCTAGCATTCCATTCCAAGAATTATTAACTTTCGCTCCCCAAAACTGATCAGTATTCGGGATGAGAATAACGCTGAAAAACACTTTCATTATTCCCTTTATTAGGAGTAGCGTAAAACAGGTCATTAACGTTACGTGATATTGCCGAGTATTTGTAGAACAGTGAGAAATTTAATCATGTGGCCGGTTTTCTCTCCTTGTTCATTCGAAAAAACATATGGCGAAAACTGGTAAAAAAATATAAATTACTCAGCTGAAGTGTATGAAAGACAAAAGCTGAACTCAATCTTGTGACTTATCTTGGTTCAACGTAGTCCTTGCGATTTTACTTGTAACATTATCTTTGAACAGTAGTAAATCATGAAATGCTTAAACTTACTTCAACGAAGGGTGCTTTGTAGTATTGTGCTGTTTCTTCATGCGTCATTATTTCTTTTCAATTTCTTAAATGTTGTCGTAGGAGAAGCAATTGCAAAAGAATGAAATATTTTAGATTATAATCAAGTGTATTGGTCACTTACGCTGTTCTTCAACGTAGCAACCGACGAGTATTTTTATTGCGTGATTTAACTTGTGGGGATCGATTCTCACGCAACGCCAGCAACCACGAAAATTATTTAAAAAAATTCCGATAAAACGTTTTGCGTGTTCTAACTTGTTGTCCAAGCTTTCACTTGCTCATGTTTCATTAAATTTATAGAGTGAGTGAATATCGAACCACGTTGAAACAATGAAAGTAAGAGAGGTTGTTACGTAAGATTTGAAGGAATCAGAGCGGAGATAATGGTTCTACCTTTCTTCGGAGAGAAACTTAATGTCGGGATCGATAAAAGGGCGGTCAACTGTTGTGAAACTCCACTCACGTTCGTTGCTAAGAAACCAGTTTCTAAAGTCGTTTCACGCTTTTAACAAAGTATTTTATATTTAAAATCTTAAGACTGACATCAATTAAAGGGGGCAGGATAGTTCCTTATGTCTTTTCTTTGTTGTAGATTCAATACTATTGGTTCTCAATTTTTTTTCCGAACTTTCCCTTCCTAGTTTTACTTTTAATTTCCAGCAACCTTGGTTATTGTAGCGTGTCGAAACCATTAAATACCGTTAATGGTTTTTCAAAGTTCTAAAGGGAACAAGAGAAATAATGGTTTTTCCATTCCTTCGGGGAAGAACATTATTTCGTGATAGATGATTATTTGTTGATTGTTCTTGGCCCGTTTAAGTGCTAAGTGAGTGAACTTTGTTCAATGTTACTTGTTTTCGAAGCTTGTCACGATATTATTTTCGGCAGTGGATTGAAATTTTATGATATGATGGTCTAGTCAAGTGTTAAATGAAAACAGTTTTCTATTGTTGCGAACGCGAATGTCGATGATGCTTTGGTCAACTAAAACTAATTTACATTTCGTTGTATTTCTGTGGGGGACCATGTAGGGCCAAATTACAACTCTTGCAGTAGTTGAAAATATTTGGTAATGGTTAGAAAGCGATTCTGTAAGTGATGGATATGGTTTGGCAGACACTGTTCTTTTTGCTATACTTTCTCTTTTGAAGGAGTAATGTCGGTGTAAAGATATGACACCGATAAGCTAAGGCGCTACCATGTTAACTTTGAAAGTATATTTCGAGAACGAGTGTGACAAGTGATGCGGAGAAACCAAATAGACAGATGCGAAAAATGACCATGAAAGCGGGACGTTGATGACGAATCAGGGGTTTCCGGTTTCTGACAGGGATGAATTTCGTTTTTCAAAGACGGGTTCAGATCCTCGAAGCAGACCCTCGGTCAATTGGCGCAGCCTGACAAATATGATTAAATAATTTCCATTTGAAACATACAGCTTCGAAGGAGACACTAACCTTTTGTTGATGGTCTTGAACAGAGTTTGCGAAATGTTTTTCTTGAAATAAAACACTCCGTACATTATCATTAACAGGGTTGGCAAGTTTTAAACAACTTGTTTTAAACTTTGGTTTAAAACTTGTTTTAAACAGCCATGAAAAAAAAACTTTAATTTGTTTAAAACGTTTTAAACAAAAAGTTTAAAACATGTTTTTTTTATGGAGAAAAATTTAGAATATTTTTAACTCTTTTTTTATTTGAAAATGAGCGAAAAGATTAAATAATAGAAATAATAAGCTCCAGTCAAAACCTTCCAATTATTCGACTGTTTCAAATGTGTGTTTAATTGTTTGGAGACCCTACCAGTTGTTTTATCCATTACCAATCTGTATTGATGACTGATATTCAAAAATATGATTAAGGATAACTTATTTTGTCATCTACTTAAAGCAAAGCAATAACATTTTTCCCATGTGGTTTCTCTACACTGTTGGTACATTTTACTGTTCTAAAAAGATTACGCGTAATCTATAAAGCCAGGCCTTTGACAGTGCTAAAATTAATACGCCTAATCCGATAACGGAAAACATGAGCTCCTACAAATACGTAAGGGGTGGTGAAGTTTCAAATGTATAATGAGTTCTGACCAAGAATCTCGGAAGTACGGAAGCGGAAATGACTGAATAGTGGCCACAAAAGAAATAAGGCATTTAGACATTAGGGGTTAAATGTACAAATTTACGCATCACACTCATTTTGTATCCGCTATTAAAAAAATTATATTTTCCTTTTGAAAAGATCGTTTGCTCTTTTTTTAACAGTCAGTAGAATTTTTCAAATATTAAATATTGTATCCTCAACACGTACTCCCTTTTAAATAATTAATTTCATGATAAAATGTTTTCCGAAAATCTAACTTTAAATCGTGTTATAAACAATAAAAACACAAACTTTTTAACTAAGTTTTTGCCAACCCTGACAAGGACCCTTTCTTACACCTTCAAATTCTAAATTTTAGGAGCTCTTGATTTTCCTGTTTGACTTTGCAGTACATGTTCGTTTTACGTTGGTCTAGGGGTATGATACTCGCGCTGGTTGCGAGTGGTACCAGGTTAAATCCCGGAAGGTCGCGTCTTAGAGCTTCATATTATAAATTTAGGAGTATTTTTATTTTCGTGTTTTACTTCTCTATACGTTTCGTGGTTCGTTGGTCTAGGTGTATAATACTTGCTTTGGGTTCAAGTGGTCCCTGGTTCTAATTCCACACGGACAATTTATAACACCTTGAAATTCAAAATTTATTCAATATTGAACGCTTAAAATAACTAATATCATAAAATAATTTCGGAAAATCTAATTTGTTCTTGAAAATGCGTAAATTTGTAGTTTTTTCAATCAATTTGGAGGGAATAAATCGACTAACTGTTAAATCACTTGATTGAATTCAATATTGATTAAGGATTAAATTAATATAAATAAAGAAAAATTGCAATATCGGGACTTCAGTCAATTGATAAACGTCACTCTTATCGTTTGTTTTTTCTGTCTTGGTCCAAAGCAAGACCTTTTTTTAAACAAGTAGGTTGTGAAAATAAGCGCCTTGCGCTAGCGGGAGTAGTGGCTTAAATGGAGACCGGCGATATAGACAATTAGATCTGGAAGAGTGATTTAAACATGTTTAAAACTAGTTTTTTTTTGTGTTTTTTTACTGTTTTTTTCTACTTGTTTAAAAAACAGTTTAAAACAAAAAATCGTGTTTTAAACAATAAAAAACACAACTTTTGTTTTTTTTTTAAAAAACATAATTTTTGCCAACCCTGATTGCTTTGGAAAAGGTGACGACGAATTATTGGGACCATTGCTTTGGAAAAGGTGACGACGAATTATTGGGACCATTGCTTTGGAAAAGGTGACGACGAATTATTGAGACCATTGCTTTGGAAAAGGAGGCAACTAATTAGGTAACAAATAATCACGAGACCAAATCGTCCCGAAACCAAATAATCACGATACCAAATAGTCCCGAGACCAAATAATCACGATACCAAATAATCCCGAGACCAAATAATCACGATACCAAATAATCACGATACCAAATAATCACGATACCAAATAATCACGATACCAAATAATCACGATACCAAATAGTCCCGAGACCAAATAATCACGATACCAAATAGTCCAGAGACCAAATAGACCCGATACCAAATAGTCCCGAGACCAAATAGACCCGATACCAAATAGTCCCGAGACCAAATAGTACCGAGACCAAATAGTACCGAGACCAAATCGGTGAGACCAATTAGTCCCGCGACCAAATCGGCGAGACCAAAATGGCGAGACCAATTCGGCGAGACCAAATTGTCCTGCTCCGCAACCCGGTATACCGGTACGGGGTCCCGAAAGATGTTTTTAAA
Organism: Phalangium opilio; assembly: GCA_019434445.1. Classification (NCBI taxonomy): domain Eukaryota; kingdom Metazoa; phylum Arthropoda; class Arachnida; order Opiliones; family Phalangiidae; genus Phalangium; species Phalangium opilio. The sequence continues at coordinate 196,532 of JAEQBA010002642.1, forward strand.
AGAAGGTGCACTCTGCAGCCCGGAAAATAACCACTGCAGTAGGCACGCTTCTGATTGGTTAAAATGTACAAAAAATATTATTGTAAAATGTTTTTCTAAAAAATTGTAACCTAACAGAAAGACACTCTTGTTCAAATTCTCTACGAGAAGGGTCAGCTCCAAGTTTAGCGAGCAAAATAAAATAAAGAACTGAAATTTAAAATAGATTCTTGTGGTGGATTTTTTCAGTCGGTCAACCGCGAGAATAAAATTAATAGTCTCTCCCAAGGGAAATTAAGGAATTATAACGCAAATTAACTCTTCTCCAGAAATTATATTAGTGCGGAGCGATTAAAAAAAATAAAATAATAGAAAGAAGTATCTACATGGTGCAAGATAACCCGGGACCGTTGGATAAAATTACGCGTGTGTAAAAACTATCGCGTATCGGTTATAAATAAACATTGCGGTGACCAAGTACTCATTTAATCCATAAACAGTGATTAAATAAATTGTGAAATGGAAGGCAACGTGGGTTCACCTGACGGAGGATCCTTGCAGTCAGAAACGGAAGCGGCGGAATTAAAAAAGGCAAAATCGCTAATTCAGATATTTTTCCAGAACTGCTGCGGCAGTCGTTTGTTGAGTAGAGCTCCCTGACACTCTCTTTTGGCGAGCATTTGCGTTGGCCATGGCGGATGAAGACCTTTGTGTCTCGCTTGTTAATGGAGTAGTTGACAGAATTGGGATTGTTGTAGGGGCTTGTTCGGGATCATCTACGATCTCTTCTTCCTCCACATTACCTCTTTCTTGTGTTGTTGAAGATGTGACGTTTGACAAACGATCGTCGTCGTCGTCGTCAGTAAGGTATGGGGCAAGAAACTGCAGCTCCATATGATATTTGGGAGGCTTCATTTTTGAAGCTGCCTGGCCTCTTTTCGTTTTTCGCAAATTTAAAGATTTGCGATGGTTGTCCCTGATTCTCGTCCATTAGGACTTGCAAGTTGCACCTGAAAAAGGCAATACATTCAAGGATGCTACACACTAGCGCCTATAACACGTACCACGATTGTACTGATTAATTTATAACAGATCATCATTATAGACGCTAACAACAACAAAATATGCCTTTTTTGCGGTTTATATATGAATACTTTTCTCTTTCAAAGATTTTTTGCTACTGGGAACTCTTTCCGATCACTTGCGTTTTCCTACCGACTGGGTGAGAGTACAATTCGAGAAATTGTGTATTCAACATGTGATGTTATTTGGATAATTTTGAAGCCTATTGTTATGCCAGAACCCGATGAACAGTTATGGATTTCATCTGAAAGAGGCTTCCGAGAAAAATGGAATTTTCCAAATGCAGTGGCCGCCCTCGATGGAAAACACGTTCTAATTCAAGCACCCGCACACTCCGGCTCAGATTTTTTTTGTTACAAAAAACATTTCAGCACTGTTCTGCTAACGTTAGTCGACGCTAACTATAAGTTCCTAGTTATCGATGTTGGTGCATTTGGAAAGAACTCAGACGCTAGCATATTTCGAACTTCATCTATGGGTAAGGGTTTAGCGGATGGAACTTTACAACTTCCTCAGTCAAAGCTACCTCCTGGAGGAAATACTATCTTGCCACAGGTCATTGTTTGGGATGAGGCTTTCCCATTGCGCACATACTTAAGGAGACCTTACTCGCGTGATGACGTGCACCAAAACGAAGAGAAAAAGATTTTCAACTATCGGTTAAGTCGTGCAAGAAATACTGTAGAAAATACGTTTGGGATCTTAGCTCGAAACTTCCGACTTTTTGAACGCAAACTGAATGTTTCCCATGAACATTCTGTTGCTGTTATTGCGGCTACTTGTTGTCTTCATAACTTTTTAAGAGACGACACCTGTCGTTGGACTGAGTCGGATCTCCAAGCTTCTCTTACCAACGTTCAAGGTTTGAGAAGTCTAAGAAGAATTGGTGGTACCTCACGTCAAGATGCTTTAGAAGTTAGGGACAATTTCAAACAATATTTCAACTCAGGTCTGGGTTCAGTGGAATGGCAGCAAAGAAGGGTTCGAGCACGACAGCGCCTGCCTTCATTTAATTAAATAACCTGATTTTGTTTTATATTACATTGAATGTCAAGTTTGTTGGGAAATGTCTTATCGTTACTTCATTAAAATATACCACTGTATTGTTCAATATACATAAATAAATTGTTAAAGTACTCACTGGGCTGATTCATTCTTTTGCCAATCTCTTCCAAATGTTATCAATTCGCTGCTGGTTTGAATATTCCGAGTGTCTTAAATTGTATAACTCTTCATACTCTTGAACAATGGTGATCAACCGCGCTGAATCCATGTGAAAGACTGGCAAATTTCACTATGTCCAAATTACTATACTTAAACTTTCGTCGCGACCACACTACTGGCTGTCAGCGAAATGAAATAAAAAGCAAACTATTGTTACCGGTATAACATCAATTTTCCATTTTTAGCGAGATTCCGAATAATTTTGTGATTCAAATTTTTAATAATATTTCTCAACTCACCGTGCTTTAATTAGTCAGGGTAAACCTTTTTAACTTTGCTGATACAGGGCTTTCTTGACGCAGTCACGGAAAAAAAGGTAACCAAACGTCTACTGAATGCAATTTAAAGGTTTTTTCAGATTTTCCCGTATTAAATTATTTACTTAATTTTATAATTATAAACACCTTTCAACTTTTAAACTAGCATTATTTTAGAAAATGTGGTAAACCTGATGAAAAACAGTGCAATTTGCCTAATCTTGAAAGAACGCCATTTTATGTCTCATCTACATATACAATCTGAGCATGCGCGGAGCGATTTTTGTCTTGGCTCCGTACGGACTATACGGAATGAATGCCCCTATCGGGTATCCTCGTGGGCATTGCCGACCTCCGATACGTACGATGCGAACAGATGAGCGCGTTCTCATTTGAAACAGTGCTAATAATAATATAATCCGATGCGTGCGATCCGTGCGGTCCGTTCGATGACGATAGGTGTGCGCTAGCCTTAAGGGTGAACCTGCTGACTCCGATGTGGCAATGGCAAACAGTTTGAATATCACACTATCCAAAAACTTCAACTCGAAACCCCCTGATCTAACGGACCTACCCGATATTGTCACAACTCAGATGCCAGACTTCCTCCCCAATTTAATTGACCTGAAGCTTATCCTAAATCAACTTGACATTAAGAGTGCCTCAGGCCCTGAAGGTATACCCATCCGCCTCCTCAAAAATTGCGCCGCTTCATTTGCCGCGCCCCTTCTCAACCTCTTTTCAGCTTCCCTAACCTGCGGAACCATACCCTCGGAATGGCGTGTTGCGTCTGTCACTCCGATCTACAAAGGCAAGTGTAGTAGAAGTGACGCAGCAAACTATCGTCCAATGTATGTAAGATTCTCGAGAAATGCATTCGCGAATCTTTAATGCAGTTTGTTAACCCCCTACTTAGTACTTTTCAACACGGCTTCCTCCGTGGGCGCTCTGTGGAGTCGAATCTCCTTTCTGCCTTTTCTACTTGGTTAAATGCGTTCGACGAGGGTCAGCAGGTAGATGGCGATTATCTCGACATCGCGAAGGCGTTTGATTCGGTTCCCCACCAGCGCCTTTTGGCTAAGTTACAAACTCTAGGCATATCTAACAATATTCGCCGGTGGGTCCAATCCTACCACCTTCAACGAACTCAAGCGGAAGGCGTTGGTGAATCCTTAATTGCCCTCCTACCTGTGCCCAGTGGCGTTCCCCAGGGCAGCGTCCTCGGTCCCTTATTATCCCTCATTTATATTAATGATCTACCCTCCCATCTAACTTTTCCGTTATGTCTGTTTGCTGACGGTCTCAATATCTTCCGTGTTATCGAATCGCATGCTGATGTTCGGAGTTTACAATCAGACCTACACTAACTAGAAGCTTGGTCGGCGCGCAATGGCCTCCATTACAACAGTCAAAAATCCTTGCTCCTTACAGTTCAAAATTCTCAATTAGACCTTGCATTACCCACACCTTACTATCATGGAGGTTCTAACATCCGACGTGTTGATGAGTGTCGGGATTTGGGAGTTCGTGTCTCCCATAATCTGAAATTTCACACTCATGTTAAGCAGGCATGCAGTCGTGCTGATGGTCTCCTTGCAACAGTAAAGGCCAATTTCCCAAATCTCTCACACGTATCTTCCACTGCTATGTGCGGCCGTTACTGGAGTTTGGAAGCCAGTTATGGAACCCCTCTTTCCAAAGAGATATTTCCCTCCTTGATAGTGTCCAAGGTCGCGCTTCCAAGCTCTGTACGTCCCTGCGTCATCTTCCTCGCGCCACCAGATTATCTGCTTAGGGATGGACCCCCCTTTCACTGCAACGTACCTATCTAAACCTCGTCAGTCTCTATAGATTTTTAAGTCAATCAAACCAGCGTTATTTCACCTCGGTTCCCCACTTCCATCAAACGCGCGGCAATATTCGAAAGCTGTTCCTTCCCCCTTCCCGCAAAGGCCCCCTGAGACACTCTTTCTTCCGTCGAACCATCTATATTTGGAACTTACTCCCGAATGACATCGTCTCGCAGACCACCTACCCATGGACAGGCATCCCCTTGTTAAACCGTGGTTTTCAAATTGAAACGCGTAGCACGCGCCCTCGTGTGTCGGCGGACCGCAATATATCTCCACAAGTGACAGGTGATCATTTAAAGAGACAAAATTCGTTTTTGCCCAAGGCTTAATATTTTATTCGTCTTATAAAGTAGCCCAGAGTTATATTTACTAAACTATTATAAACATAACGTTTATAAATCTTTAATGAGATGAACTAAAAATAAACGAATGATAATGGTTTACTCACTTTGTCACATTTATAAGATTTTTGGCATCTATTGACGCCTATTAGGCCACAGTTCTCGAGGGAGCAAGAATTAATATTTTTCACGTGAGTCTGTTTGTGGTGATGAATTTCCAGTAGCCGCCACCGCGGCGCTTTCGGCAGGCGTTACACTTTGCTAAACTAGCTCCCTATCCTCATGCCTGTCCATAGATAGGTGGTCTGAGATTGAACGTTAACACTCGTGTTGGCAAACTAAGAATATCGCTGAGGTGAAACGAATCAATAGTGTTTATACTAAAAACCAGTTGTGAATGTAGCTTAGAGAATAGGGCTAACAGTTGAAGCGTACACAATTGGGCCTTTTAAAATACGTAATGGTCATATCTCTCCTAAAGTTATACACTTCATTTCCTGTTGTTTTTTCAATTGACTATTTTACATGTGTCCAAGACATGTCTTTACTGGGTGTAAAATGTGTACTACTCTATGGTATATTCGCTATGCTTGGAATACAGCTTTAATAATTCATAAATTTTACTTCTAAAAAAGAGAAATAATTCAACATCAAGGTTAATAAGTTTGTGGTAGTAGTTCTCCTCTTGAGTCAGAGAAGTAATATTTTCGTTTTCCCAACTTGTTTTATCTTTTAAACTCATCTTAATTTAATTTCTATTTATTTAACTATTAGTTTATTTTATACCTGAAATAATTGTAAACAAGATTCGCCTTAATGATTGATACCGAAATAAAGCTATTATCATTCTTAATATTACAATCCTTTGATTCGTTTGTTGCCGAACTAAAAACTATTGTGAAGCACTGCGAAATCGAACCACTAAAACACTTCCTTCATCTGTACGCATTCGCGATCCCCAACTTCGAAGAACGCTCATAGAAATCCGCAAGCTTATACTCATTACTCATAGAAGCGAGGGGTGGATCATTCATGAGATCCCGTATGCTACCCGTGAAATCTAACTATTGAAATTCAAAATCGGAAATCATGACTGAAATAAAAAAAAATTGGAATTCCGATAAAAATATCCAAAATAATAAAAGTAATCACGAAATCAGTAAAGAACTATAAAGAAAAATCAGAGGTAAAACGAAACAAAAAGACCCATTTTGAAGCTAATGTGTTTTTCCACGTTTAAAAAATCGCTGGTATAGCGACATCTGGTGACCATATTCACGCTGGAAAATGCTGACGCCTCAAGTCGAAACGTGCTTGTGTTGTAGTAAGCTATACATTCTCTCGTGAGAAAGGGTAATTGCTATTTGTCACATCATTTCGCTTAAATTTATGAAAACAGTAGCTTTTATTAATTACGTGTTTACTGATCTTATTTGATTATGGTAAATAATGAAAGTGAACTATTTGTGCTTAAGTGAAGGATAAACTTCTTCGGCAAGTGTTTGATTGTCCCATTAATACTGGTTATAAGTGTCTTAAAGAGAACAGCATCTGGAATAGGAAATTTTTATAGGCACATGAAAAGATGTTTTGAAAAGCTTAAATCGCCGTGACTTCAAACTACATTACGATGTACCGAAGAACAAAACCCCAGAAGCCACCAGGATGATCAAGAATTTGTTTGAGAAAACATTTCTCAAAATTCAGACGTAAACAAAAATAAAGATGGCCTTGAAAATCTCCCTTGTGAAGCGGATTTTTTTATTAGACCTCCCTTCTAGGGAAGAAGCTGAGAAGGGAGGGTCGTCTAATTTACCACAGCCCTGAATGTCCTCCACAAACTTAAATAGAAAAAAAATCTAATTTATCAAGAAATGAGCGTAAGAAACGCAAGTGTATGGCAGCTGCTGATGATTCATCACAAACTAAGGTTAATGATTTCTTCCCTACGTTAAATCAAATAGAGAACATGGCTAAAGAAAATTAGGGTATTTTTAAAGATTGAAGTTTGAACTTAAGTAACCCGGAATCAAGCACTTCACAAGCAAAGCCAGCAAGAAAAGCAAAAATTGGAGGATTTCTTCAAAACTTATGGAACAACTGTCATTCTAGAACTAAGATACATTCAGAAAGTGAAGAAAGTTAGCACGGCTCTCTTTATATTTGCCGGGTCTTTGGCATATTCTTTTGTTGTCCAAAACTTGCCATCAGCTTTACCATCCTTTCGACAAGGCCGACGATATCTCTCAGAGGAAAGAAATTCCTACAGTTCTATTATTGAAGCACGTTAAACGTTATGAAATACCACACAAATTTTAACAGTTTCTGAGAATGGAACATGTATTCTTAGTAGAATCATAAGTTTATAACTTATCGTAGATAAGTATGACAATTAGGAAGTTTTCTGAATGAGAGCTTGTCTTAGAACAGATGATAGTGTGACGTCAGAATTTCTTGAATAACTTTAGAGGAATATCCATTAACGAAAAAAGTGTGGCTATGGCGGAGATATACAACAATGTAATTTATTACGAGCAGACGAAATGTTGCGAATATTTGGAACCGCAGTGATAAATGCGGTAGTAAGTTAATTCCCATAACTTAAAGTACATTTCAATGAAGAAGACTTAATTTATTATTATTATTAACTCGTATTTTAACAGAAAATGAGCATTTAAGTGGAAGACGTTCTTCAAAACGTAGAGTTAGCTGTTAACCAATATTTCCAGTCCAAAGCTATCTAAAATATTTTTGAAGAAATGAAAAACTCTGATAAATTGAAACCTCTGATAGAATATTTAATAACATTCTTTTATTGACATAAGAAAACTATAAACCTAAGGGAAGTACAAAGTTAAAATTTAAAAAATGTTCCTCACAACAAAACGGCTTACAGACGTGTTTAGCTTTGACGTTAACATAGTCATTATCTCTGTTACCTTCTTTCTATTTAGCATGACCTGTTAAACGAGCCCCTATTTTCTAGTGTACTTGAAAATCAAGTGCTTCACTCTTTGATTATGTCTCAAAAACTGTGCCCTTGTTCAACCACTCGGCCAAACGTACTTCCAAGACCTGGATCTCTCTTGCCACCAGACGCCAAATCCGTAAGAAGGAACGCCGATGGAAGAAATTACGTCGCGCTGCCTCTTCTGGAGATAAACTTCGCAGGCATACCTTAAAATAACACTACAAAACCCAGACTCGCCAAGTGAAAACTCTTACCCGTAAAGCTACCGAATAATCTCAACGACGTAAATTGAACTCTGTTCACACTAATCCGCGCGCCTTCTATCGGTTTGTACGGAGTCAAATTCGGTCTATACCCTCTCGGCTCAATATCCATCTTCAAAACGGCCAAAAAACTGACTAACTGGCTAAATGAGACTCTTGTTTACAACCTTAATTCTCCCCCCCAGACCTTACAGCTCTCCCTGAAACTAAACCATATACCATGCCTGACTACCTTCCAACTGTCCCGGAGGTCTATACTATTTAAAAAAACCTTGATTCGAAAAGTGCTTCAGGTCCTGACGAAATACCAAATCGCCTTCTAAAAAACTGTGCTTCAGCCCTTGCCCATTCACTTCACACTATTTTTAGTATATCGCTCTATGAAGGTTCCCTTCCCTTAGATTGGTGTACGGCTTATGTTACCCCTATTTTTAAAGGCAAGGGTAGCCAAAGTGACGCCGCCAATTATAGGCCTATTAGCCTTACTTCGACTATTTGTAAAGTATTTGAAAAATGCCTCCGCGCCCCCCGTCACCCCACACTTTAGTATATTCCAACATGGATTCCTTAACAACCGGTCTGTTGAGTCTTATCTCCTAAGCGCCCTTCACGAATGGTTTCATGCTTATGACGAAGGTCATAGGGTTGATATCATTTACCTTGACATAGCTAAGGCCTTTGATTCTGTGCCTCATACGCGACTCCTAGCCAAACTCCACGCTTTAGGCACCCCAGAACGCACCGGACGGTACGTAGAAAACTCCCCTCGGTACACGACACGCTGATACCGTTTGATCAGAAAGTCTTCAAGCCACAGTAGTAAAGAACTTGAGGTACCGGAAATTGCCAATTTATTAACCAGGCGTTTGTGGCAAACACTGTCGAAGGCTTTAGACCAGTCGAATGAGCCAACATGGACGTCTGGTGGTGATCGTTCATCCAAAAGTGAAGCCCACTAATGATACGATTGCAACAGCTGGATAGTGCAAGATCGTTGGCGTCTAAACCCAAATTGAGACGGGGGAATACCGAAGTGTCTTCGCAGAACCGACAAAGTTTTTCGGATAATATCCTTTTTTATCAGTTTCCCGACAACACTTGTAAGTGAAATTGGTCTATAATATTTCACATTGGTTCTACTGCCAGTTCCCATAAAAACTGGAACAACATTGGCCAGCTTCCAACCATCGAGCAGTCTAGATAAGGCCAAAGACCGGTTGAAGAGGAGATCCAATGGAAGAACGATAGCCGGGGACATGAGCTTTAGTAGTCTTGGAGTCACTCCATCTGGGCCAAATGCGGAACCAATCTTCAGGCTTTGATTGCACGAAGAACGTCTGACTGATCTATTGTTTCAAGTAGAAATTCTGGGCCAGACGGTGGATGTAATGGGAGGGTCATAGCAGGGTCCGGAATACTGAAGCTGTCATAGAAGAAGTCGCTGAATAGGTCGGCAATGGAAGCAGAGTCGGATACCGGACCACCAGGCGCGTCGAAGGAAGAGGGCGGAAATAGCCGTGATTTCGCTCGAACGAAACTCCAAAATCTCTTCGGGAAAGAAACAAGGGACCCGTGAAGATTATTGACATACGTGTCATACGCCATTCTCGTGTTGCGTCGTAATAGGTTTCTGAACCGTCTAAACTTGATCCAGTCGGCATCTCTGTTGGACTTCTTAGCTTTCTTGTAAAATAGCTCTTAAAGTGACTTTGGTGTACAATTTCACCCGTAATCCAAGGACAGCGTGTCTTCCCTCGAAGGGTGATGGTCGAAATATTGTTGCGAACACAGGCCCAAAAAAAATAAAGCCATAGCTCCCAAGTCTCACTTATATCTTCAAAGGAGAAACATACGTCCAACGGTGCATAGCGTACAGTATCGCAAAGGTCATCCACGTTAAGATTCTTGTAGTTCAAAACAGTCTGTTTGACACTTTTTTTGAATAATTTGGGCAAGTCAAATAGGCCACATACGCGGCAAATTGTCGCACACATTAGTTTCTGGCATATATCGGAAATCGTTAACAAAGACAAGGTCAAGGAAGTTATTACCCCTCGTCGGTTCAGCAACAGTTTGTTGTAATCTTAAACTCAGAATAGTCTCCACGAAAGTACGCTTATCTGCCCCAACTGGGTCTGGATTCGTCCAATTGACATGAAAGTTGAAATCGCCTATTATCGAGACTTAGGAGCTTGGCTCACTCAAATATTCTAAAGTTGCCCTCCTACAGTACACTATTCCGTCATTCGTCGCACGACTCCAGAACACTTGGATTTTCTGACCAGATATCGAATCGTATGAAAGAGGATATAAAACCAGAAACCTTAGCACCAGAGCATCAGTACTTCAATTTACTACTGGACGAAATGAAAACCAAAGAAGATCTAATATATAAAACAAACACGGGAGATATTGTGGGCTATACCCAGTTGAATGAGGCCCGAAACAAAATTAATAGTCTGACAGAAGAATCTCACAAAGGTATAAAGTTGCAAATCATATTTTGATGTATGCTTCGAGGAGCAACAACACGTATTTAGTACCCATTAGCGCACTTTGCGACCAATAGTCTTACCGCTGATGATCTTAATTCCATTGTTTTGGAGGCAATCAAGAAGCTTGAATCTTTGGGATTTAAATTTTTTTCTGTTATTAGGGATGGTGCTGCATAGTTTTTTTACTATGAACACAACTGAAGAATTATCTAATTTTTGCATAAACTCATACAGTCTTGACGAACAAAGACCCCTGTACTTCGTTGTTGATCCCCCACATCTTTTAAAAACTACGAGAAATGGCTTATATTTGGAGACAGTAAAGTTTTTAGAACTCTTTGATACTTGGTTTGACATATTGAACACTTCATATTTCATAGAGAGCTATTATAAAAGGAAACCCAGTAAAAGACCATTTCGTAGTATTAACGCTAGGCGAATTAATGTAAGTAACTACCAAAAAAAGGAAATATTACATATTAATATTTTCGTTTCCCTATCTCTAGTGGTTACAAAATGAATTCCTGGGGTATTAAGATGATTGAGAAATTGATGTAGAAAACCGTCCTGGAAAATTTGAACCAAAAGATAGGAAGAAAATGCTACTCTCGACAGAAACCTTTTCTGGTTTAAGGCAAAGCAGTACGTACCAATAATTAATGATACTGTATCGTAAATTAACGCTGTTTTCCTTATTTGATAGCCCAAGCCATGATTGGTATTATTAATTTTTTTTGTTAAAGATGGGGTTGAAATATGTACTCACAGCAAATTTCAACCAAGACCCACTTGAAATTGAGTTTTCCAGACATAGACAAGCTTGTGGTTCAAACCAAAATCCGACAATATACAAATTTGGAAATAACTGTGAATCTCTTCACTTACTAAAGAAACAAAACCTGAATTTGCACAGTGCGAGTGGAAACACAGTATTTTGCAAATTGGATGATCCAATTTATCTCCAATTTAAGCCGAATACCAACAGTAGTTCCATAATTCTGGTAGAACATAAATGTAAATATGAAATATAATTGTAAGCCTTCACTCGCGTAAAAAATAATATTGCTCTTGAGCGAAATAAATTTCAAGAAAAACTTTGTATTTCACTGTTTTATGAAAATGATTACATATAAATTATATATATCGCTTTATTCGGCTCAACAATAAATAGTTGTTATATAAATAATACCTCTGTTTCTAACATCGTGTTAAAATCTTGGAAGTTTTTGGGAAAAAAAAATTTAAAATCTTACCTAACTAGCCCACAAGCTTGTTGCATTTGCCTGCGTAATCTCTCTTTAGAGTTAGTTTTTGATTTTAGCGCTTTTAATCTCATTTCAGCTTTTAAATCGTCTTTGGAGTAACTAGATCCGGTTTTTGTTGATTGGCTAAGCAGCGACGCCTTTTATTGGTTAAATTATGTCTACCGCTTATTTTTGGTGGTGGCAAAGCCTGGGTTGATCTCTGGGTTGAACGTTGATGTGCGAAAGGTAATTTTTAAGCAGACAACACGGTCACATGAACAACCGGAACTAGTTTTTCCAAATTCAGAGCCGGTCCCTATTTACAAAGTTTCTGCTCCTCTTGGTATATTCTCTTTGGCTAAACTAAGGATCTAAGTTACTGACATTAGGTGATAAGCCTGTTTCCCATTCGTTCCAACTCATTAAAATTTTAAGTTATCTGGAACTACTAGAACATCACAAGCACTTCCAATAAATCCCATAAAATTTTATTTCTTTCAATCTATTATTACACAAATAATATTGGAACTAAAAGTTTATAAATTTCCCGCCATAAGACGTTTTCAAGAAACAGCCAATGAAAGACAACCGCAAAATATAACGTTTTTCCCATTTTAGGACTTCATAAGTTCACACTTTTCTCGCCAGCTGGCGCTAAAAGTTATGGATGAAAAACAATGACCGCGTTTAACGTTTAGTAACTTATCCAGTAACGCTAGTTATTAGTACATCCATATTTCACTTGTTTTTCAGCAGTACAGGCTCTTTTAGTATTTTTCCACCTTTAAATGTATATTTTATTTTATAATTTTTATATATATATACACACTCTTGCTAAGAAGCACTTTGGTATCAGGTCAAAATTTTGCTGAAAGTAGCAATCCATGTATATAATTTAATATTGATTTTTGGATATTCTTTAAGACTAAGGCTTAGATTTCTCATGTAGTTTTTCTTGACTACCCGGGAGGGCAGTCGCTAAATTAGCGCCAACTTGGAATCTGCTAGAAAACACCCTTTGGCTAGATTGACTTGGCTTTCGACTTTGGTGGTAAAAAGTGTATTAATTCGGCAAATCAAAAGACTGTAATAGCACGGATCATCGCGTTTATTTTGGTATAATCGACGTTACGATTTCGACCATGGGGGAATAGCTCAGTGGTAGAGCATTCGACTGCAGATCGAGAGGTCCTTGGTTCGAACCAGAGTTCCCCCTAGAACAGCAATGATCATTGCGTTTATTTTTATTTAATCGACATTACGATTATGATCAAGAGGGAATAGGTCAGTGGTAGAGCATTTGACTGCAGATCGAGAGGTCCTTGGTTCGAACCCGAGTTCCCCCTGTAACAGCACGAATCATTCCGTTTATTTTAGTTTAATCGACATCACGATAATGATCGAGGGGTAATAGCTCAGTGGTAGAGCATCCGACTGCAGATCGAGAGGTACTTGGTTCAAACCCGAGTTCCCCCTATAACAGCACGGATCTTTGCGTTTAATTTAATTGACATTACGACTATGATTGAGGGGGAATAGCTCAGTGGTAGAGCTTTCGACTGCAGAGCGAGAGGCCATTGGTTCAAACCCGAGTTCCCCCTATAACAGCACGGATCATTGCGTTAGTTTTAATTTAATTGACATTATGATTATGATCAAGGGGGAATAACTCAGTGGTAGAGCATTCAACTGAAGATCGAGAGGTCCTTGGTTCAAACCCGAGTTCCCCCTATAACAGAACGGATCATTGCGTTCATTTTAATTAAATTGACATTACGATTATGATTCAGGAGGAATAGGTCAGTGGTAGAGCATTAGGCTGCAGATCGAGCCTACAACGCCACCTTTATCTATGGAAATGTTTGGCGTTGTTGCTACCGACTCGTCAAACCAAACAGTAGGTGTGTATGGTTTTCCGCTGACGCGCTTCGTTCGCCGTTGCCGCTACCCTTCCGTTTACCGTTCTCAAACCCATGTATGCATCCGCCTAGATACGTCGCGACATGAAAATAACTACGCAATGATTCCAGCAAGCTGTACGCATTCCCGCCTTAAGCAGCGTTTCTTTGAAGCCACGGAGAGAGGAAGTAAAACACGTGATAACGTAATATAGTAACGAACAATCAGCTTAGATAGGTGTAAATGTGTAAAAATATCATCAAGTACGGAATTCCTTTGTTGGAATGAAACGTACAAGACGAAATAGAGTAGTTTTGTCGGTAAAGTATGGGAGCTGGAATTCTCAAAAGTCTTTGCGACGTTTTACTTTAAAAAAAGGAAGATTACATAGAGAATTACGATAGTGGGAAAATTAACATGCCAAAGCGCGATAGCGGCGACTAGCTAGTATTAAGAGGAAACTGGATATCAAATTAAAGGGGCTGGCCGGAGCTGTTGGGGTGAAAAGGGGGTCAAACTGTTGGTTAGCATATTGCTTACCCACCCACCACGACGGTGGCGCCATTCCTTATGGCCAAAGAGATGGGTGTTTCCCCCCTGAACTAAGGGCGGTCTCCCCCCAACAGCGCCGGTGAGTCCCTTTAAGAATGGCAGATTGATTGAATTAATTTTGTGTAACACGGAATAAAAATTTAAGAAAATTACCAATGTTATTTTGTAATTATTTCTTGGCCTTAGTAACAAGCGTGCTTACGTACTGCATCATTTCAATAGTGGTCATACAATCCATTTGTCTTTCCACTTCATAGTTAAAGGCAGCAAATTTTCGCGCACTTATTTCCTCGTGCCTAGGAGGCGGCGTAACTAATTCCGACTCAACTTTGCCTTCTCTGGGATCGATTACGTTACAATCCGGTTTTGCAGTCTTTTCCGGCGTAAAGTCTTTTTCTTTTATCTTTTCCACATTTAAAATACATTAAATAGACGATATTTGAGAAGGTCAGACAAAGGTACACCAATTCCCACTATTCTAACGCCTTAAAAACCAAAAAAACATTACTTTACCATCGTTCCGCGGAGCGCTACAATCTTCAACAACGTCCGTGTCTTCACCGCACGTTTCACCAACAAAGGGAATGTCTTCAACCACTTTTTTTTCTTTAGGAACGGTGTTGCTGACACAAGCGCAATTCTCCAAATGTTTCTTTAGCGCAGCGACAAGCGTCGGCACTTTCGGTTCAAGCAAAGGCAACGAGTGAATGTCTAAAGGAGTTAATTTGCACAATTCACCGATGGAATGAATGTTTTTGGAAGTTAACGAGCCGTCCAGACTTTTGGCCCTGTAATTAAAAATTCTAGGAGAGCGGTCGCTCTCTTAGATAAGACTTGATACCGCCTCTAATGCTAAAGGAGGGTTCTTTGATTGGCCGTAACTTTTTTCGTATTGTGTTTGCTGCTTTGAAATTTTGCAACTGAACTAAAATTTGGGCCCTAATTTTGTGGTTAAAATTTCAAAGAGATCCAACTAATAGTTAATTCTATAATGAAAAAAGTTGTTAAGGGTGGTTTTAGAATCCATAAAATTAATCCGACATTTGGTGAAAGATACAATATTCTTCCATAGACATAACATGGGAATTTTATAAAAAAGAGCATTTTCTCCGAAGGCATATAAGGAAAACTATTCACTCGTTACGTTTGGGAACCATCTTAAATGAAAGATAACACTTCATTCTACCTACTTTTCAAGTTTCATAAAGATCAATTAAGTTTAAGTATTGATTTTTATCATTAATAACACATACTTTGACTTACGTTGTTTTGGGTATTGGAATTACAGCGTTTTACCACTGTTATTTAGCCCTAATTTTTTAAATTGGACTTACGGCGTTTATGTCGTGATTCACGCAGTAAGAGGGATATTATTAAGCAAGAAAAACATGGCGTTTGAGCTCTTGTAGGTACTTAGCCCGGGTGCTTGTAGGTGCTTGTGGGTGCTTGTGGATACTTGTAGGTGCTTGTGGATACTTGTAGGTGATTGTGGATACTTATAGGTGATTGTGGACACTTGTAGGTGCTTGTGGATACTTGTAGGTTCATGTAGGTGCTAGTGGGTACTTGTGGGTTCATGTAGGTGCTAGTGGGTACTTGTGGGTTCATGTAGGTGCTAGTGGGTGCTAGTGGGTGCTTGTGGGTTTTTGTGGATACTTGTAGGTGCTTGTGGGTACTTGTAAGTGCTTGTGGGTACTTGTAGGTGCTTTTGGGTGCTTGTGGGTACTTGTAAGTGCTTGTGGGTACTTGTAGGTGCTTTTGGGTGCTTTTGGGTGCTTGTGGGTACTTGTAGGTGCTTGTGGGTACTTGTAGGTGCTTGTAGGTACTTATGGGTACTTGTAGGTACTTGTGGGTACTTGTGGGTGCTTGTACGTACTTATGGGTGCTTGTACGTACTTATGGGTACTTGTAGGTACTTGTGGGTGCTTTTAGGTACTTATGGGTACATGTAGGTACTTGTGGGTGCTTGTAGGTACTTGTGGGTACTTGTAGGTACTTGTGGCTACTTGTAGTTACTTGTGGGTACTTGTAGGTACTTGTGGGTACTTGTAGGTACTTGTGGGTACTTGTAGGTACTTGTGGGTGAATGTAGGTACTTGTGGGTGAATGTAGGTACTTGTGGGTGAATGTAGGTACTTGTGGGTACTTGTAGGTACTTGTGGGTACTTGTGGGTACTTCTGGGTATTTGTAGGTACTTGTGGGTACTTGTAGGTACTTGTGGGTATTTGTAGGTACTTGTGGGTACTTGTGGGTACTTGGAGGTACTTGTGGGTACTTGTAGGTGCTTGTGAGTACTTGTAGGTGCTTGTGGGTGCTTGTGAGTACTTGTAGGTGCTTGTGGGTACTTGTAGGTGCTTGTGGGTACTTGTAGGTGCTTGTGGGTACTTGTAGGTGCTTGTGGGTACTTGTAGGTGCTTGTGGGTTCTTGTGGGTGCTTGTAGGCACTTGTGGGTTCTTGTGGGTACTTGTGGGTGCTTGTAGGTACTTGTGGGTACTTGTAGGTACTTGTGGGTGCTTGTAGGTACTTGTGGGTACTTGTAGGTACTTGTGGGTACTTGTGGGTGCTTGTAGGTACTTGTAGGTACTTTTGGGTACTTGTAGGTACTTTTGGGTACTTGTAGGTACTTGTGGGTACTTGTAGGTACTTGTGGGTGATTGTAGGTACTTGTGGGTACTTGTAGGTACTTGTGGGTACTTGTGGGTACTTGTAGGTACTTGTGGGTACTTGTAGGTACTTGTGGGTATTTGTAGGTACTTGTGGGTACTTGTGGGTACTTGGAGGTACTTGTGGGTACTTGTAGGTGCTTGTGAGTACTTGTAGGTGCTTGTGGGTGCTTGTGAGTACTTGTAGGTGCTTGTGGGTACTTGTAGGTGCTTGTGGGTACTTGTAGGTGCTTGTGGGTACTTGTAGGTGCTTGTGGGTTCTTGTGGGTGCTTGTAGGCACTTGTGGGTTCTTGTGGGTGCTTGTAGGTACTTGTGGGTACTTGTAGGTGCTTGTAGGTACTTATGGGTACTTGTAGGTACTTGTGGGTACTTGTGGGTGCTTGTAGGTACTTGTAGGTACTTTTGGGTACTTGTAGGTACTTGTGGGTACTTGTAGGTACTTGTGGGTGCTTGTGGGTACTTTTGGGTGCTTGTAGGTACTTGTGGGTGCTTGTAGGTACTTGTGGGTACTTGCCCCGGGTACTTGTGGGTGCGTGTAGGTACTTATGGGTACTTGTGCGTGCTTGTAGGTACTTGTGGGTGCTTGCCCCGGGTACTTGTGGGTGTTTGTAGGTTTTTGTGGGTGCTTGTGGGTGCTTGTAGGTACTTTTGGGTGCTTGTAGGTACTTGTGGTTGCTTGTAGGTACTTGTGGGTGCTTGTGGGTACTTGTGGGTGCTTGTTCCGGGTACTTGTGGGTGTTTGTAGGTATTTGTGGGTGCTTGTAGGTACTTGTGGGTGCTTTTAGGTACTTGTGGGTGCTTGTAGGAACTTGTGGGTGCTTGTGGGTGTTTGAAGGTGCTTGTGGTTGTTTGAAGGTGCTTGTGGGTGTTTGAAGGTACTTTTGGGTGCTTGTAGGTACTTCTGGGTACTTGTAGGTACTTGTGGGTACTTTTAGATACTTGTGGGTGCTTGTGGGTGCTTGTACGTACTTATGGGTGCTTGTACGTACTTATGGGTACTTGTAGGTACTTGTGGGTGCTTTTAGGTACTTATGGGTACATGTAGGTACTTGTGGGTACTTGTGGGTGCTTGTAGGTACTTGTGGGTACTTGTAGTTACTTGTGGGTACTTGTAGGTACTTGTGGGTACTTGTAGGTACTTGTGGGTGAATGTAGGTACTTGTGGGTGCTTGTAGGTACTTGTGGGTACTTGCCCCGGGTGCCTCTGGGTGCTAGCCCCGGGTGCTTGTAGGTACTTTGCCTCCTCCATAGGATTAACATTACACTAAATTTTGGAAGCTCGGAACTCTGCTTATATTAGAGATACGGGGATATCCTTTGAATATGTAATAGTCCTATTTGCCCCTTCCCTCCTTCGTTAACATTTGCTCCATAGGATAGTCCATATACGGGAAAAACCTTGAAAACTCAGGGAAGTATATGGGGAAAAAGCCCGGAAAACTCATGGAAATTTGTTTTCCAAAAGTTGTATGAACCTTGTTATAGAACATATGTTATAAACTCATGGTTTTAGTTATATAAAGTTTTACCAAGTAGCGATATCTAGTTCACTAGGGAGAAGGTATAAGTTGCCTAAGTATTCGCGCGCCATAGTCCCAGTCCCCCTTTCAAAATGAAAGGGAGGGGGACGTAAAAGGAGGCCGGGCTATTTCGCCTCTCCTCGAAATAGGTAGTTTTCGTCATTCGCGTCGCGTTTACATGAGTTTTCTGGCCCGTGACCAAATAAGCATTATTTAAACTGGACATTAGGCCAGCGACTTTCCTGACTTGGAATAAAAAAACTGGTCCGTGACCATTCACCAGAGCACGTCGTCTGGAATAAAAAAACTGGTCCGTGACCATTCACCAGAGCACGTCGTCTGCTAAACTAAAGAAATGGATAAATAAAATATTAGAATTTTAATGTGTGGAGTCTGGTTACCCTTGAACTTTCTTAGTAGTCTCGTGGACCACTGACCCCCCCCCTCCGATTTAATTTTTGACAAAAGTAATTAATGTAATGATAAAATGTTTTCGGGGAATGGAATTGTGGTCGAAAAGCCGAGATAAGTAAATTTTTGAAATTGATTACCAGTAAAATAATTTATTTCAACGGAAAACGGTAATGGAACGTTGTTTTTTCTTAAGCATGCATTTAAGTTTCAATTAAAAAGAAAAATTAATATCTGATCCTTCAGACAAGTGATAACCTCAGTCTTATCGATACTTTTTAGGTCTTGATTCTAATCAAGACATTTTTGATTAATTAATAAGGGTTTTCTGAAAAAATATTCCTTGATATTCTCACCAGAATGAAGACGATAGATTATGTAGATTTAATTGGATGTTTCCCTGACACTGAAAAAGTTGACAAAATACTGGTTCCTGACTATTTAAGTCCAGCGTTTTTTCGGGGCTGGCGGTAATTTCTCCAGTTAACTGGGAATCGGCTTCAATTGGTTCCTAGTGAAGAAACGTACTTACAGTATTCTAAGAAGACATTTAGTTAGTGAATTAAACCTTACAATTACCACTAAAGGAACTGCCTGACGTTCCTCCAAATTAACGTCAATAATTAACTTATGTTCATCGTCTCCACAGTCATTAAAAATTTATTTCTTTGATGGTTCATCAACGATTTGACTTGAATTAGATTTCTCAACGGTTTCCAAAGGTTTAAGTTCTTCATTGGTTTCTGGCTGTTTTTGTTCAGCAAAGGACTGCAGTAATTTAGATTCGTCAATACCCTCCAGCAGGGCCCCCAGAGTTCCTATAATTCCTATAAAATCCTATATTTTTAAAACTGTCCTATAAAATCCTATAGTTTTGGTTAAAATCGCCAAAAATTCTATAAAATCCTTTAATTTTGAAATTAGGGCGAATTCTAAGCAAACCATCGGTTAAACCAGGATTCAGGTTTAAAAAATATTATGAAATGGGGATGGTTTCCCTCGTAATGTAGCTTAACTAGTTAAAAATAGCTCGGTATATTATGGTTCTGATAACAGAACGTCCAGTGTGCACCACCATTTATTTTAGTGTCCTATATAATTCTATTATTCTGGAAGCCCCTGTTTGTCACAGCCCTAAGTTTTTAGTATGGTTGAATGGGGGGGGGGCTAATAGGACTATAACATACTCAAAGGGCATACCCGTATCTCTAGTAGAACCAGAGTTCTGAGCCTCCAATTTTTAGTGTAATGCTATTTTATGGAGGGTATATTTTTGAACATATAGTTTAATTACTCGGCCTTTGTTTGCGGTACTGGTTCTTTAAAAAAAATAAAAATTAATATTTTAGTGTCCTATATAATCCTATAATTCTGGAAAAACGTCCTATAAAATCCTATATTTTATGAAAAAAGTCCTAAAATTCCTATATTTTATGAAAAAAGTCCTAAAATTCCTATAAATATTTTCAAAATTCGGCTTAGGGCCCTGCCTCCAGTAATTCAGAATCGTCATTGCATTCCAAAAATTTAGATTCGTCAAATGTTTCGCCAAATACTTTGATTACTGTGCGCGTGTGAATGTCATCGAGTAATGTAGACTTGTAAGTTCGTTTCATTAGCAGCCTGGACTAACGAAGATTTGTCATCGGCTTCCACCGATTGATGTACAACTGCGGCCTCATCAAAATATCCATTGACTTACGCCCATCAATGTCTTCTAATACTTTGGGTTCACCAATAATTTCAGCCACCGATTTTGATTCATGAACAGTTTCAACTAGTCTTCGTCGACTAAACTTCGTCACCTTTCTGCGCAACATTACTTTCCTCGAGAAAAGTATCACTAGACGACGACTCCGGGTGCGATGACATTTTGTCAGATTCAGATTCGCTAGACACCTACTTGGGGGTTTTCTTCTTCTGTTTTTCCCTTCGCAAGTTTGGTTTCAGAAACGGGGATTACAACTCTGGTTCTTAAATATAAGCCGCTTCGCATTTGAAGTTTGGTGGATCGAGCGGGTGTCGATGGTTCATCGTTCTGGGACTTCTGGGAGAGAAAAAGAACCAATATAATCAAGTAGGCCTAAAGTAATGGAAAAAGTAAGTTCAAGTACCGATGAATTCATTTTTGTTTCGTCTTTCTTTGTGGAAGTTGATGGCAAAGTATCAATTTGAGGTAAGAAAATCCGCGTTCTTTTGGCGCTGGCTAAGACATCCACGCGATTGTCCTTTTGAGGTGTCAAGGAAGAAAGAGTCGATTTAGGAACTTCGGGAATTTCAGCGCGACTTTCTAACGAAGGCGCTAATTCTTTATCAATCGGTTTCGAATATTTCAGTTCGGAACCCTTCTCGAGTGATTCCAGTTCAGCATTTTCACTTTCTTGACCGTTTTCTAAATCCTGATCACTTGAGCCAAGAGATACGTTTCAAGTCTCGGGAATAATCGGCGCATCTTCATCAGCAGCTGCCAAGACCAGTTTAATCATTTTCTTTTCGGGATATTCATCAGTGGAACTTAATGAGGAAAAATTCCTCTTTCTACTATTTTTATGGTTTAATACTTCTGGCTGCTGCGAGGGGCAACGGTCACCCGGTATGTCTACCGTATCATCTTCCATTCCTCTTTATTCGGAAATTGGTGGACACGCGATGAGGTTTTTCACCGTTACCTTTAATTTCTCAAAAGCTAATACAGCTGGATTTTTAGTTTATTTCGTAAGCTCGGAACTACTAGTTGTAGGGTTTCCGCGCGCCTTTTTCACATCAGAGGAAGCTTTTTTTCTCGCCAGTTAGCCCTCGTTTCCATTTAGTCGGCTCTAAAGGAACAATTAGCGTTTCTAAAACCCCACCTTCTTTGTATGGAAATGAAACATGGCTCGAACCTTTGGAAACAATTGACTTTAAGAGGAACTTAACGGGTATTTCAGCGCAATCATCGGAGATTTTGCTGAAATCCATGGATTGGGAGTAGATGTATTTAGCCGTTTCTGGCACAAGTCAGATCCACCCTCCATTTTGGATCCATCCCCCATCTTGGATCCACCCTCCATCTTGGGTTCAACCTGGATTTCTAGTCATTTTTTTTCTCTTACCGCCGCCATCTTGTTTTTCGACGTAATTTTTTTCTCTTACCGCAGCCATCTTGTTTTTTCGACGTAATTTTTTCTCCTACCGCCGGCATCTTGTTTTTCTGCTACCGCCGCCATCTTGTTTTTTTCGACATCATTTTCACTCAGGAAATTTGGCGGGTATTTTGAAAATATTAGATCTAGCCTTATGATATTGTTATAAAATATTGGTAAATGGTCGTCTTATATACTATTATTGTCTGCAAATGGTGGCGGACGGGCTACGTTTGGATTCAAACCTAAACCTTAATTAATGTATACAATATATCGTAATCATATTAGTTTTAAATGAAGGAACGTATATTAGTCTAGATAATTGTTGAAGAACCTTAATTATTTTAATTTTATGTATTTAATAATTTAGGAAAATATAACACTATTTGGGAATTTGAAATTTATCTCAGTCCGATCTTTGACCTTATCCGCTTGGCGGAAAATTTAAATCAAGGGTAGAAAACGACTATTGAACATAACCTAACCTAACCTAAGCCTGTGAATACCTTATTTAATCTTAAATTTAACCTAGAATTTCAAATCTCGCGCCAAATTCTGTAATTAAAAATCAAGCAAGGATCGGAAAACCGCGTTGTTAGCGGGAAATCTTATTAATGATGACTGGAAGTACGAAAGATGTAAGGGTGAGATTTGGTAGCACTACTATACATCTGATACCATATGAAGATAGAGTAAACCACAGTTTTATACAATTAAGTCGATTTAGAACACTTATATTATGCAAGTATGAACCAACCCTAAAACCAATTCTGGAATTAAAAATCAAGCAAGGATTTCAAAACCACGTTGTTTGCTTTAGACACATGGCTAAGAAGAAATATTATCGAAGTATGTAAACTAGAACAACAAAAGTTATTTCCTAATGGTATCAATGGAAATACTACAGCTTGGCCTTTGAGTTTAAGATAGTCTTTTCTTCTAGTTTAGACTTGTTTACCTTATCACTGATATCGACGGTAGAGTATGTCGTCAATTTCCAAACTGTCGATTGGGTGTTCATATTGACGATACTGTATGTCGTCATTTTCCATGATGTAGATTGGCTGTTCATATTGACGATACTGTATCTCGTCATTTTCCATGATGTTGATTGGTTGTTCATAATGCTGCTATTTTTATCTGTATGACCAGACTATAAATTCTGATCACAATTCCATTTCTATTTTCATTCTGATTTATGTTCCAAGAGCTTTACTATAACTGCGCGAGTTAATCTATAGGTAAATGTTTTTATATTTTGAATATACTTAGTCAAAATGTTTCCTTGTGAAAAGTGTGATTGTATTTTCACCGCGAAAAACCATCTTTTAAGGCACGTGCGTTCGGTACACGAAAAAGTAATTTTTCCATGTACAAAATGCGCCTCAAGTTTTACGCGAAAATGTAATCTTGTTAAGCACATGAAAAAGAATCACGTTGTTACCCCTGAAGTTCGTGTTAATCAGACGCGGGGTCTGAATTAAGGGGCGCCAAACCGGACAAAATTCGTCTAAATAACTGGTATATCTTAGTCGAAATGTGATATATTTTAATCGAAATGTGATATATTTTAGTCGAAATGTGATATATATTAGTCGAAATGTGATATATATTAGTCGAAATCTGATATATATTAGTTGAAATCTGATATATATTAGTCGAAATCTGATATATATATATATTAGTCGAAATCTGATATATATTAGTCGAAGAGTGATATATATTAGTCGAAATCTGATATATATTAGTCGAAATGTGATATATATTAGTCGAAGAGTGATATATATTAGTCGAAGAGTGATATATATTAGTCGAAGAGTGATATATATTAGTCGAAATCTGATATATCTTAGTCGAAATGTGATATATATTAGTCGAAATGTGATATATATTAGTCGAAATGTGATATATATTAGTCGAAATCTGATATATATTAGTCGAAGAGTGATATATATTAGTCGAAATCTGATAGATATTAGTCGAAGAGTGATATATATTAGTCGAAAAGTTATATATATATATTGGTCGAAAAGCGATATATATTAATCGAAATGTTATATATATATTAGTCGAAAAGTATATATATATATATATTAGTCGAAAAGTTATATATATATATTAGTCGAAAAGTTATATATATATATTAGTCGAAAAGTGATATATATATATTAGTCGAAAGTTGGTGGTCAAGAGTGACACTTGTTCAATCTCCGGGTGGGATTGTGGGGGTCAACAGATAGAGGGGAAGGTAAAATTGAAGCGTGGAAAATGTTTTGTTAGCTCGTCCCAGTCTTCTGTTCTTTAAAATAGCAGAAAGTCACAATATTGGTATCTCTTAGAAACAAAATTATTCAAAATGAAGTCTGTATTTTTTAGATTAGGTTTAGTTATCATTGTTTTCTGTTTACATTGTAATTGTAACGAAGTTGAGGACTACATTCGTGAATTAAGACACGCTTACGAGCAATGTTTGCGACACCGTTATTCAATGGATATTAATGTTGTTGAAATAAATCATCGTAGGCTACAAGGCCACTGCAGAGTTTTGGAAGCAATTTTAACCTCTGTTCAACGTAATCCCGATCCAAATGGCGTCCTTCTTAACTTAGTTCAAGTAGTATATAACGGATTTGCTTCTTTGGTTAACGAAATGGAGGATATTATAAACACTAGGGAGGAAGTAGAAGAACCTTACATTTGCCCTGTTTTGCGAGAATGCACTGTAGGAAGGCCGCGATATCAATTAACTATTGAGCAGATAGAATTTTGTCGAAGTACACTCGGTTTGTCGTGGGTGAGAGTAGCGTCATTTCTTGGAGTAACAGTTCGAACACTTCAGCGACACCGTTCTTATCTTGGCCTGGAAAGTGAAAATTACGAACCTATAACAGATGCCCAACTTGACCAATTTATTACAAATATATTAAATAATAATCCCAACATTGGGGAAACGTACGTTATTGGTGCCTTGCGAAGCTCGAGATTAAGAGTGCAACGATGGAGAGTGAGAGAGCGACTAAATATATTAGACCCTGTGGGAAGAGCTCTTAGACGACGAAATCTTATCCCAAGACGAAGATACAATGTTCAAGGAGCTAATGCTCTTTGGTAAGTGAAAATCTCAAGTCGTAGACCGCGAAAATATGAATTGAGGGCATCCTGATAAGATTTTATTTACAGGCATATGGATTCAAACCATAAATTGATAGCTTGGAGACTCGTGTTTCACGGATGCATCGATGGATACAGTAGATACTTAATTTATTTGCAATGCTTCTCTAACAACAGAGCGAGCAGTGTTTTGGGTCTTTTTGAAGAGGGCGTCAGGTCTTATGGATTGCCTCTAAGGGTTCGAGGAGACAAGGGCATGGAGAACATTGAAGTTGCTAGATTTATGTTGAATAATCGTGGCTTGGATAGAGGTAGCTTTATAACAGGTCTATCTGTGCATAACCAACGTATAGAACGGCTTTGGCGTGAAGTAAATCGTCTAGTGTCATCCTATTTTAAAGGCATTTTCCGGTTTATGCAAGATGAAGGCTACCTTGATGCCGACAATGAAATGCACTTATACGCGTTACATTTGGTATTCTTACCGAGAATTCGAAAATCGTGTAGATCGCTGACCGAAGCTTGGAACCACCATTCCTTAAGCACTGAAAATTCTTACTCTCCTATTCAACTTTGGTGTATGTCAACCATGAATGAATTAGACATTCAAAATGCTGATTTTGAATACGTTAACGACCCTTTGTTATACGGCGTGGATGAGATTTCCAGCATTCCCGTTGAAAGTGACAACAATGTTATTGTTGACGAGTGTGCTTTTTATCCTGGTGATGCAATTCATGGAGAACTTCTGAATTCCATTGATCTCACTTCCGATGATGGAAATCATGGGATAAATATTTACTTACGAATATTAGATTTTTTACGTAGTCGAGAATTTTGACACAACTGAAGAAGATCAATAATATGTTTATTTTAACTCACTGTTACAAAAAATGTTTTAATGCCAATTCAGACTTTTGAAAGGCGGATTAATCGGAAGAATAAAAAAATATTGTAATAGCAAAAAAATACGTAAACTCTTTCAAAGTAAGGGGATCTAGAGGAATGAAAAATGGGATGAAGAAACGAAGGCGGATTAATCGGAAGAATAAAAAAATATTGTAATAGCAAAAAAATACGTAAACTCTTTCAAAGTAAGGGGATCTAGAGGAATGAAAAATGGGATGAAGAAACGCTTATCTCCTACTCCCTGTCTTTTGCTCTTTTGCCTATTAAAGTAAAAGTTCGCGTAACATAACATTATATCTTAAAATAAAGGCTTCTTTTTAAATACAAAAAGAAAAGTATATAAAAACTATATCTTGTAACAAAATAATTAGCATTTAATTAATCTTAAAAACGAGGTCTACTACGCCGCAATTGGTTTAGTGCGGTCTGCTAAAATCGAACCTCTTATCCCTTACCTCTCTTAGCCTGTGAGAATTCAACCAATCCTGTTGGGGTTAAGTGTTTCGATTTAACTGACGCCACAAAACCAACGGCAGCGTAGTAGTCCTCGTTTTTGAGACTAATTAAAAGCTAATTATTTTTAAATGAGAGATCATTTTTTTATATTTTTCCTTTCATATTTATAATAAAAAGGCCCTTGTTGTAAGGTATAATGGTAGGCTACCTGAACTTTTCCTTTAACATTTGACGAACTAGAGGAGGGTACAATTTTTTTATCCGTCACTGTTAGTGCATGCTGTTCCAGCTTACCAAGAGTTAAAAAGAATGAAACAAATTTTGAATTTATTTATCTTAGAAGAATTTAAATTTTTTGAAATCCAGCAGTGTTGCTAAAAGCAAAGTCCATTCTGTCTTGGAAAGACTCGTAAGTCTCGTGAATTACTGGCAAGCTCAGTTTAAGAGCGCAAGTGCTTGTTGTTGGAACACGGGTGACCTTGTTTTTAGCCTCAGTAGTGTTATTTTCGGGATGAATAAAGCCTATTGACGGACGGGTATCGAAACCTAAAGGTGGAATGCCTTCTGCGCCTGTAGCGAAAACCATGATATCTTTCACAGAGACAGCTGTAAGCTTTTCTTGACAATCCATTAAGTATTCCATAAAGAATTGCATGGCTTTATATCGCTGTCCGAAAATAAGCTTAGGAAATCATTCGCCGTAATTTCACTGCCATCGAAAACAAATTGGTTTTCAAATGCCTTGGGGTTTTGAAGCATCTTTTCATAAACGCCTAAATTCTTCAAACCGTCAATGAATCGACATCGGGGTTCTGCAGTTGTGGTAAACACGCAAAAGTAAAGGAGGTCATTCAAGAAATTTCTCTTATCATCAAGCGTTAAGATGGCTTTCGTTGATCCGGCCAGTAATTTAAGATCAGAAAACCTTTCTGCCAAGTCTTGTAACCGCGCCAAATCTGCACATTTATCAATTTCATTAAGCTTTTCTTTTAGGTCAAAATCAGGAACGTCGTCAAGGGTAGGAGTCAGATCTTGTAAGTCTTTCACAAGGGAATCGTACATTAGTTTGCTTAAGCATCTGGGACCTTGGCCTCCATGAACCAAGCATATTGATACAATAAGACCGGCGTAGTAATACAGGTCTTGCTTTCGGGCGGCGCTGTTGGGATTGAGCATCCTTTGAAACTCGGGTCCAGTAAAAACGTGACTCTTCATAATTTCTTTCATCAATAATCTCATGAATTCGCGAGTTGGTCCGCCAGCATCAATTGTTTCCTGCAAGGTAGTTCCGTCGTCCCTTTTTCGTAAATTGTCTGTAAAACATACGCTCATCTTAAGGTTCGGCTTGTAAGATGGCTTTTTGAAGGCTCTTAAGGCACATTCGAGGAGAGATTTTCTATTGATAGAAATATAAAAAGTCTGATCTTCACTTATGTTTTCAGCGAGCTCCTTTAAAATGGATTTGAGATCATCGCTTTTTTCAGGTAATATGTTTATTAAGGATGTACTGCCAGAATCACTAATTTCGCCAAATTCGCCGGGTACAGTATCTTCGGTTTCGAGGTCATCATTTAGAAATAAATCCAAATAATTTACATAAGCCTCTGATAAGTGTGGAGTTAAGGTGTCTTGAAGACTTATGACTGGCGTTGAGGTATTTTGAAGATTAACGACTGGCGTCGAGGTGGCTTGTGGATTGTTGACTGGCGTTGAGGTGGCTTGTGGATTGTTGACTGGCGTTGAGGTGGCTTGTGGATTGTTGACTGGCGTTGAGGTGGCTTGTGGATTGTTGACTGGCGTTGAGGTGGCTTGTGGATTGTTGACTGGCGTTGAGGTGGCTTGTGGATTGTTGACTGGCGTTGAGGTGGCTTGTGGATTGTTGACTGGCGTTGAGGTGGCTTGTGGATTGTTGACTGGCGTGGATATTGGGTTAAAGGAGGCTTGTGAATTATAGGAGGGGCAAGCACTGCTGGGCTCTATTTCTCGTTTGCTTCTTTTGGCATTGGAAGCTTCTGGTAGTTCCAATTCCAGCCCACTACTTAATTCACTTTCGCCGTCAGTTGATAGTTCAGGTAAATCATATATCGTTTCATCAGTTGGCATAGATGATTGTCTTTCAAGTTCCTGGCTTGGCCGGACGTAAATTGGTTTTAGTCTCCAAATATGGTTAATAACCTTTCCGTCGAATGTTGAATTTTCATTTTCCAATTCAGGTGGAACAAGGGTTGTTACTACCGAGTTAAGTAATTGCAATCTAATAATAAAAATGTTGTTATTAATTTAGCTTTAAAAGTTGCATTTTCTTTAATGTCCATTAACTTGGCCCCCCAGGTGCTCAAATCGCCACCAAACATACAAGAATCAATTGCACCAAGCATGCACCATCATGCACCACCCTAAAATTAGCTTGCACCACTACGGTTCGCCTCTAATTAATTAAAGATTTTGGGGGGCTGACGAAATGAAAGCCCCCCAGGTATCCGAAATGGAAAATTAATGTCATATTCTATGTGCACCATCCTTGCACCAATATGCACAGCCATTTTTATTTTTCTCACTGTTAATTTATTACTAAATACTGCAACCGCCACCAAACATACATGAATCAATTGCACCAAGCATGCACCATCATGCACCACCCTAAACTTAGCTTGCACCACTACGGTTCGCCTCTAATTAATTAAAGATTTTGGGGGGCTGACGAAATGAAAGCCCCCCAGGTATCCGAAATGGAAAATTAATGTCATATTCTATGTGCACCACCTTGCACCAATATGCACAGCCATTTTTATTTTTCTCACTGTTAATTTATTACTAAATACTGCAACCGCCACCAAACATACATGGATCAATTGCACCAAGCATATACCATCATGCAACACCTTAAACTTAGCTTGCACCACCACGGTTCGCCTCTAGTTCATTAATATTTTTGGGGGCTGACGAAATGAAAGCCCACCAGGTATCCGAAATGGAAAATTAATGTCATATTCTATGTGCACCATCCTTGAACCAACATGAACAGCCATTTTTATTTTTCTCAATGTTAATTTATTACTAAATACTGCAATCGTCACCAAATTGGTGCAAGGATGGTGCACATAGAATATGACATTAATTTTCCATTTCGGATACCTGGGGGGCTTTCATTTCGTCAGCCCCCCAAAATCTTTAATTAATTAGAGGCGAACCGTAGTGGTGCAAGCTAAGTTTAGGGTGGTGCATGATGGTGCATGCTTGGTGCAATTGATTCATGTATGTTTGGTGGCGGTTGCAGTATTTAGTAATAAATTAACAGTGAGAAAAATAAAAATGGCTGTGCATATTGGTGCAAGGATGGTGCACATAGAATATGACATTAATTTTCCATTTCGGATACCTGGGGGGCTTTCATTTCGTCAGCCCCCCAAAATCTTTAATTAATTAGAGGCGAACCGTAGTGGTGCAAGTTAATTTTAGGGTGGTGCATGATGGTGCATGCTTGGTGCAATTGATTCATGTATGTTTGGTGGCGATTTGAGCACCTGGGGGGCCAAGTTAATGGACGTTTTTCAATAAGCATAGCGCGGCTGCAGTGGATCCCCTACAAGTTGACTTTCCTTACGAACTCCAGTTTGGCTTGGCGAAGCTACAAGCATTTGTGGGCGGAATTTATACGTGCAAGCCAAACCCAGATTTCAGGAGAAAAGTCAACTTGTAGGGGATCCACAGGAGCCGCGCTATGATTTAAATTATTTTAAAGCGATAATTATGAAATTCATCATCGATAATTTCATTGTTAGTTATATATAAATTAAAAATATTGTCTCTGATATAATATGCCATATATGCCAATGAGCAAAATTTGTTTTTAAAGGCAGTGAAGAATAAAACCAAGCGATGTTTTCTCTAATTCTACTAATTATAAGGCCTATCTGCATAGTGAAACATCCACAAAATACCTCTGCATCTCCGCACGGTTTAAAATAAAATTTACATTCAGATTTCATATATAAAATGAAGGTAGCGTCTAATTTTCAGAACGTCGGTTAAAATCCTAGGTACTTCATTTAACTTACTCAGTTCCTTCTTTGAGTTTAGCACTAAAGCAGTTCCTAATCTTCTGCATAACTTCCTTTTCTGTCCATGATTTCCTGAACGTCACCGCTTCTTTTACAAATCCATTTTTAAATAAATACTCCTTCGACTTCCCTCTTGGAACGATCTTAGAAGATGGACCAAGAAGAAGAACGACTGTCTTATTGAAAGCGTCATTACGTGTGCTGCTCAGTTCAAAACCGGCGCTGACTAGAGATGTGTTTCTAAATGAAAGAAAAAGGGATTTATTTAAAAGCGATATGTACAAAATTACAATAATTTTAACCTTCTTACTTTTTACTTTGTCGTTTCCGTTTTTGTTTCCCAGACGTTTTAGCATTATACTGATTCGGTTTAAACAAGCGCGATAGTTCCGAAGTTATGTTGCCTCTTTGTCCACTTTCGAAATTGCGAGTCGCGTTAGTATGTAAATCAGTAGGACCCTGCATAGTGCTACAAAATAGCGATGGCTGTTCAGTACGATTTGGAACAATCGTGCGTGCGACCGATTGAAAACTATTTCCATTTTCAGTAGGATTTGGTCCAGCTAAACGCATAGCTAAAGTCCTCATTATCTCTTCGTTTGAAGCCATCTGTTGAAACGCTTCTATGACGTTATTGCCTTCACTACTACCTAAATTAAGCTGATCCTGCCCATTATTGTTACGAGCCATGACGTGAAAATGAAATATTTAACGCTATTTACGAGTGCAAAACTGCAAGTGTACTTTTCGCCGAACAACCGAAATATTTTTAGGCTACCGTGGGAAAAAGGAACGATATTTTTCAGCGCCATCTACTCACTGTAATAAACCGTGGGAACCAAACCTTTTTTTCCGAAGTTTTATGACTGTAGGAATATTGAGCGTGGGAAGGACAACAGTTACACGATTTATTATTGCCATTGAGAATGCACATGACGAAATCTTTTTCTTGTATTAATATATTATAATTTATTGCAAAATTAATAAATAACATACAGCTTAACAGGAACAAAAGGGAAATAAGGGGTTCGTTTTGTACACTTTCCTTCTCAAACAAGCTTGAGCAGTTTTCCCTTACAACGTAAACTTGAACTTTAGACCAATGTACAGGGTGTTCTGAAATGGGTAGTAGAATCAAAGTACAGTGCGTCCTATGGGCGAATTTCTTGGAAAAAGAGTGTTTAAGTTTTTTCGCCTTAGAACGCAAATTAAAACCTATGAATAGGGCTATCTATTACGATTACGTGTAGAAGTTCCAAAATCAACGCGGTTCAAAAACGAAAAAAATCCATTTAAGAATGCATTTTCATAGAAAATTATAATTTTATCTTTTTATTTTTTTGGGCCTTCAAAACAAAATATCACAAACAAAGCTGATACCATATTAAAGGCATCTTGTATCTGATTAAAAATTTGAAATTGAAGTAGGCCTAGTTCGAACCTGCGTGGAATATTTTGCTGCAAATTATATCAGTTTTCGACTAATATATATATATATCAGATTTCGACTAATATATATATATCAGATTTCGACTAATATATATCAGATTTCGACTAATATATATATATATCAGATTTCGACTAATATATATATATCAGATTTCGACTAATATATATATATATCAGATTTCGACTAATATATATCAGATTTCGACTAATATATATATATCAGATTTCGACTAATATATCTATATCAGATTTCAACTAATATATATATATCAGTTTTCGAGTGATATATATCAGTTTTCGACTGATATATATCAAATTTCAACTGATATATATCAAATTTCGACTAATATATATCAGATTTCGACTAATATATATCACATTTCGACTAATATATATCACATTTCGACTTATATATATCACATTTCGACTAATATATATCACATTTCGACTAATATATATCACATTTCGACTAATATATATCACATTTCGACTAATATATATCACATTTCGACTAATATATATCACATTTCGACTAATATATATCACATTTCGACTAAGATATACCAGTTATTTAGACGAATTTTGTCCGGTTTGGCGCCCCATACTGAATAGTAACTCTTTAGTTGAGTCTAGTCAGGAAATATTATCTGCAAGTGTCGCGTCGAAGGTAGCTAACGGTAAATTTACGGATTCGGATAATGAATTTGTGTCAAAGCCGGATTCCTTGAGCGTTAACCAGGAATGTGTAGTGAAACGTCGCCACCTATCAGCTTCTAAAACTCAAAGTATACCTTCCACGTGTATTCCTCAGACACCGGAGGAATTAATGCCTAAAGCTAATGAAACGGGACCAGCTGATGTATCAGAATCATCTCAACCGCTATCCATGGAAGATTCTAGTGAAATTGATCGCGAAATCGGGGAGTTCAAGGATGAAATGGACTTTTATAACCAACCGGAGGATGGGATCAACACCTTTATGGAAGAATTTGAATCAATACAAGAAAACAACAACGACCAGCCTTTTGATCAGTGGGAGGAAATCACTGCTTTAAATGGAATCGTATATGCTATCCGCTGTACTCCAGCCCGAGTGGAAACGGATCCCAAGGCATTCTTCAAACAAACATAGGCAAGTGTTGCATGACAATATTTCGAATAAACTTCAATCAAAGAGAGGCATCAAATGGTATCTGACAATCCAAGTTCGATATATACGTCCAAATGTCATTGATGGTGATTCGGTAGCTGAATCTGAACCCCATTTTCGCGGTTTCACTCGCACTACGCTTACCCCCGATGTAATACCTGAGCAAATTGAGTCTACTGTTGGTAAAATTGTTCAATCAGTTTCGGAATACGAAACTACCGGAAGTGGGTGGTTAACAGACCGCATTCTCTACTTGCAACTAAATATTATCGCGTACGTTCCACTTCAAGGGGGATCGTATATAGAACTTCAAAAGTATTAAGCAGACAAAAAGGCTATTATTAACGTTAAAAACGATGATAATAAATGTTTTCTATACTCTATATTAGCTAAGTTACACCCTGTTGAAAATAACCCCCAACGAGTTAATAACTATACCGCGTATGTGAATGAACTGAAACTTTTCGGGAAAACATTCCCTTATGAGCATAACTCTACCAAACCTTCTAAGTTTGAAACCGCTAACAAGATATTTTTGGATACGATGGTGTCATTTTCCCTTTGTACGTGAGTGAAAACAAAGTGGAAGAAGG
Organism: Phalangium opilio; assembly: GCA_019434445.1. NCBI lineage: Eukaryota > Metazoa > Arthropoda > Arachnida > Opiliones > Phalangiidae > Phalangium > Phalangium opilio. Next base: position 230,141 of record JAEQBA010002642.1, read on the forward strand.
GCGTCAAATAGACCTTCTGATAACTCAGGGTGATAAGAAACACTATGCCTCATGAAAAATATTAGTCGATTTCTCAGCGATTTTAGTAAAAACAAACACGAAATGTCGTATTGTCGCTACTATTTGCACCGATTTTCCGGTGATAATACCAAAGAAAATCTCGCGAAACATGTGTCTAACTGTAGTGTGCACGGACCTCATCTCATCTCTATGCCAACCAATTAAAAGACCCTATATGCAAATTCAAAAAGTATGAATGATGCCAGAGAGTACCGTACGTAATTTATGCAGACTTTGAGTCCATCATGCCCAAAGTCGCAACATGCCTTCCAGACTCCTCTCTGTCATCATCTACAACTTTGGCACTGCATAAATCTTGCAGATATAGTTTTTCGTCGTGGGTCCAGATGGGACGCATGGCACGCGTGTCACGTACAGGGGAGAGGATGCGACAAGCATTTCCTAAATAGCTTATTAGCTGAAGAAAGTGTTATAACGGAAAAAATCAAAGAAAATAAACCATTAAATTATCAAGAGAGGAGACGGAATCATTCCAACAGGGTAGCACGTGTTATCTTGTGGAAAATCATTTTCAAGT
>JAEQBA010002642.1:231568-261997 GCA_019434445.1 Phalangium opilio
CGACCATGTAGGCCCTACGTTGCAGTGCTACTAGGGAATGGTGGAAGCCCAGCATGTTAAAATAATAGTAATTCTGTAATTAGAGGATCTCAAACTTTTAGCCCAGAAGAGCTTATTTTTGGAATTCAATCAAGATATCGCTATTGTTGAAAAAAAAATACTCGAGCCGAACGTGAAACTCATATAGAAATGATGGGTTATCTAAAAATCACAACAAATACCCTGGAGCGTTCACGCTTGTTAAAAAGCAGTTTCCAGAGGTCGAATCAAACAATGACCTCAATCCTTACGCGATTATCGGGGCTATTGTAGCGATATCACAAACTCTCGAGGATATAAAAGCAGAATATTAAAAATGCTAACGCACTTAAAGTTTTCCTGTTTCTAAATGACCTATTGGAATGCTTCTTACTTGGCGTGCATTTTTTTGACTTTCAATTCATTACTCTCCCGACTTATTAGTGACTTTTTACCAACTCGTCGGTAGCACAAAAGCCGACCATGTAGGCCCTACGTCGGCAGTGCTACTAGGGAATGGTGGAAGCCCAGCATGTTAAAATAATAGTAATTCTGTATTTAGAGGATCTCAAACCTTTTAGCCCAGAAGAGCTTATTTTTGGAATCATTCAAGATATCGCTATTGTTGAAAAGAAAAATACTCGAGCCGAACGTGAAACTCACTAGAAATGATGGGTTATCTTAAAATCACCGCAAATACCCAGGAGCGTTAACGCTTGTTAAAAGCAATTTCAGAGGTCGAATCAGACAATGACCTCAATCCTTACGCGATTATCGCGGATATTGTAGCGATATCACAAACTCTCGAGGATATAAGCAGAATATTGTAACATGGCTGCCAGAATCATTGGAGCTTCCACTCCTTGGTTCTGGCAGGGCATATCTAGCCTCCATGTCACAAGCCACTCCCGCTTCCACAGTTGTAATATAGAATAATTTAGATCAGTGTCAATCAGTTCTTGTTATGATTTCTCCTGAGACGGAGCGTTTTTGTACTAGTCGGTTACGGGTTTATCCCTATATCAGTTAACTGAATAAACTTGTTGTTGATTTAGGATAATTAAAGTAAGTTGTCTTTTTTTTTTTTTATGGCCCTCGGGAGAATCCGTTTTCAATTTAGTTAATCACTACCGAGGGTTACATAATTGGCGCCCGAACAGGGACCCGACCGATAAAACTAGGCCTTAAGCCTTGGTCAAGTCCCGTATTTAAACTGTTATCATTGTAAATATATCTGCCCCCCACGTGGATCTAAGCCTCGGCTTCCACAATGGTAAATCATTAAAGATAATTTAATTAAATTAAATCTAACTTAATCATGAATAATTTTATTAATTAAACAAAATTAACATTATCTTTGTAATAAATTTATTGAAATTAGATAACTTACTTATATATTGTAAACTGAACTTGTGTTTTGATTTAAATTAACTTATGGCTTACTCGGACAATAATACATGGAGGTCACCTCGCCCATTGGAGGATGAGGAGGATGATTTAATATTAAAGAAAAGGGAAGAAAAATCAAAAGAAGATCTGTTTACGTCTACGGAAGACGATGGCGACACGCTAGCACCGCCTGAAACAGATGATCCGTTGGAGGAATTTAACCGGAAACTTCGTATTGAGGAAGAGAAAGACAAAGACACGAATGAGGACGGTCGCCTCTTCAGAATCGGGATTCTCTCCTTACCACCTATTCCCTCAAAATAGTAATTCTGCCCCTAGGGGGAAGTTCAACTCCCTCGGATTTCCCTCCTCAATCTGGGATTAATTCCCTTGTTCCTCCTAAATCAGAGTCCACAAATGTTAAACCTAAAGTTAGTTTTGCTAATACACTACCAAATCCAAGAGTTAGAGCTATCGGAACCCAAACTTCTCCGTCCCAACAAATCCCTCAATTAGGCTTAGACACTACCGATGAGGAATTAAAAGCCTATATATTACCCTTACTCCAAACACTGGCAGATAATTCTAACCAAAATGTAGCAATACATAAAGCTATAGCTAATAGTTTGGATAAGTTAGTTAGGGATCTACCCACGTTAATAAATAGATGTTCTACTCCTCAGACGGGAAAAGTCCCAATTGAACCGCCAGAAAGGTTAGCTTTTATGGGATCGTCTAGCGATAATGCTACAGAATTTTTAGCTGCTTTTGAGGAGTATGCTAAATTTCATAAGCTATCAAATGAAGAAAGGTTAAAGGCGTTACCTCTCCTATTACGAGGGCATGCCCTGTATTGGTACAGGGATTTAATCCGTCAATATGACGACATGTGTAGTTTAAACCCTTCCCATCCTCATTTGGCTTGGAAAACATTTAAGAGACATTTTAAAGTCCAGTTTAGAGACTCCGAAGCTGACTCTAAGCTTAAGATAGAGATTAACCATAGAAGTCAGAAAGATATGGAGTCAGTAGAGGATTTCTTCGGGCAAGTAATAAAGTTAAACTTAGGGATGACCCATCCTCTTACCGAAAAGGAGTTAGTTCCAATAATTAAAAGTAATTTAAAGGACGAGCTTAGAACTCCCCTCCTTTTCTTACAATTTACCACTATGGAACAGTTAAGAAATTCCTGTAAAACCATAGAAAAGGATATTGAAGTTAGGAGAAAGAATGCTGAGAAAAGCGAAAAGAGAAAATCACCCCCAAAACCTAAGGTTCAAGCTGAGTCTTCTTGCCCAGCTAATAAGGGCTCTGCCCATAGTCAGTGTTCCCCGGGCATTGTCAAAGCCCTTGTAATCCTCCTACTTCTCCTAAATGGGAATATTCCTTGAAACCCTTAGACTCTAGATCGCAAGCAAGAGCTCAAAACACTTCCAATAGAGGTCAACGATCTTATAATAGATATACTAATCAGACATCAAAATCTCCAGGTCGTCAATTGGCCTTATCATACCCCTCTACACGTTCTATCACTTGCTATAGTTGTCAGGAACCAGGTCATCTAGCACCCGACTGTCCAAACAAAAAGATGATCCAGTGCGGGGAAGCCCAGACGGGAGTGGTCCCTCTCCCGGCGCCCAATAAATTCCCCTAACAAGAAGCGTGTCGCGTTCCCCCTGCGGATCGAGTCCGTCAGGAAGGGTTCAGTTTATAAAAGGGTTACCATTCCCGTTATTTTTGAACACGCGACAGTGCAAGCTAAATTAGATAGTGGGGCAGATGCCTCTTTTATTAGTCTAGATCAGTGGCAAAAAATCTGTAAATATAGGAATTCTTCAGAATTACCTGAAGATGAAAAATTAGACTGTGTAGTTGGGGCGACGGCCGTTTATACGTTTACAAAAGGTTCTCACGAACTAGAGTTTACTCTTAAATCAAATGAAAGTGAGAAACCATTTAAATTTAAATTTTACATAGTTCCTTCCCTCCATAGTGACTTTATATTGGGTCAAGATTTTCTTGAAGAAAACAGGGTCAAATTAGATTTTGAATCATCACAATGTTTAGTGGGTAACCTAAAGATCCCTTTTTCAATTCCATCTGAAAAGGATCCAATAGATAAGGAGATTGTGAACAGTATTAGGGACGCAGTTTCCGCAGCCCCTATCTCTGACGAACAACGTCATCAATTGGAATCCCTGTTATTGAAATTTCCTGAGTTGTTTTCGGATAAAGTCGGAAGAACAGGACTAATCTTCCATGAGATTCATACGGGTAATAGTCCGCCCATAAAGTCTCAGCCTTATCGTGTTAACGACCAGAAAAGGAAAATTATTGAACAACATGTTAGGGAAATGTTAGATGACGGGATAATCAGACCCTCAGTATCTCCTTGGAGTGAGGACTAGCTTCGCCCGTAGTTTTAGTTGATCAAACAAAACGGGGTAAACCCTATAGGTTTTGTATTGATTACAGAAAACTAAATCAAGTTACCATCAAGGACCCTTATCCCTGCCTAATATTGAGGATATGTTAGCTAGGGTTGGAAAACCGAAATACATAACAACGCTTGACCTTAAATCAGGGTATTGGCAAGTGGAAATGCATCCTTAAAGCAAAGAAAAAACTGCTTTCGTGACTCATATGGGAAAGTACGAATTCAATGTACTCCCTTTTGGGCTTTGTAATGCCCCTAGCTCCTTTCAGCGTCTAATCGACGAGATTTTAGGGACGCAGATTACTTCCAATTAATAGACTATTTAGATGATTTAATCTCGCTTAGCGAAGATTTGGATCAACACTTAACGTGTTTAGAATATGTCCTAAATTGATTAAAGGAAGCGGGTCTCACCCTTCAGTTAAACAAATGTCGTTTTGCTCAAAAAAAGCTACCATATTTGGTCACATAGTCAATGAAACAGGGGTGCATATAGATCCTTCTAAGATAGAAGCCATTCAGAAATTTCCTCCTCCTAAAAAATATTAAGGAAGTTCAGAGATTTTTAGGGATGGCAGGTTGGCACAATAGGTTTATTAACCACTATTCTCAAATAGTAGCCCCTATTAATAAGCTTAAAAGAAAGGATCAAAAATTTATTTGGGGTTTCGAACAGCAACAAGCGTTCGAAAAAATTAAGGAAGCCATTTGTAGAGCTCATCCGTTAGCTTCCTTTAGAAGGGATTCCCCGTGCATTTTAACTACAGATGCTAGTGATGCAGGGTTAGGTGCCCTTCTTTCCCAAATTCAGGATAATATAGAAGTCCCTATAGCTTATGGTAGCACAGGGCTAAAAGATGCCGAAACTAGGTACTCCACTAGCGAGAAAGAGTGTTTAGCCATTTGTTGGGCGGTTAAGAAGTTTAGGCCTTTCTAGAAGGTCGTAAATTCACTTTCCTTACTGACCATCCGGCTTTACAGTGGTTGTTTAATATCAGGGAACCAAATTCTCGTCTAGTTAAATAGGCTATGTACCTTCAAACATTTGATTTTACTATCAAACATAAGAAAGGAGTAGAAAACTTAGTAGCAGACGCTTTGTCGAGGGCCCCGATAAACGTTTTAAGTATCAATCTTAGTTCCTCTACTTCCAATTCTACTAGTAATTTGGATCCAACTAGTAGTAGTACTAGTCAAAATTCTACCGGTAGTAGTAATTCATCTTCCTCTAGTGATTCTGTTGACGGTCGGATACGTCCTCCAGGTCCTAGAGCTTTATATTCAGTCTTTACCATAGAAGACGTAAGAAATTCTCAGAGGGAAGACCCATTTGCTTCCCATATTATTAATTCCTTGCAAGGTCCTAACCCAGTTAGGAATAAAATGTTTGAGTTAAAAAATGATCTTCTTTATAGAAGACCGTACAGGAACCATCCTGAGAAAATTTATTTACCTCCTCGTTTAAGGCTAGAAGCCATGAGGTTGTTACACGACCACCCACTATCCGCTCACAGGGGCAAAGATAAGACCCTTAGCAAAGTGACTTATAGATATTGGTGGCCCACTATAGTTAGTGATGTCCAGGACTATGTAAGAGGATGCTCTTTATACCAGCAATTTAAGGCTAGAAATAGGAAAAAGCCAGGGCTAATGCAACCCTCCGAAATTACAAGTCCTTGGGTACAAATAAGTGTCGACATAATGGGACCCTTCCCTTTAAGTAGACACCATTATAAATATTTAATAGTTTTTGTCGATTACATGACTAAATTCGTAGAAATGATTCCACAAAAAACCATTACTGCTAAGACATGTGTACAGGCGTTCAAGTCAATTATCACTAGGTGGGGAGCTCCTAAAGCTATTCTCAGTGATAGAGGGGTTCAGTTTACTTCGAAACTTTGGCTGCAAACGTGCAGAGCTTTTAGGATAAACCCAAAGTTTACAACCCCCTAAACCCCTAAGGGAAATCCCACTGAACGTGTCAATAGAGTAATAGGTGAATTAATATCATTTTATGTCGGGAATCACCATGATAGATGGGATGAATCCCTTGACCTTCTTCAATTTGCTATAAATTCCGCACCCCGTGAAACAACGGGCAGATCCCCGTTCTTTTTGAATTTAGGGCGGGAGCCACGTCTCCCTTGGGATTTAGATATTGAATAACCCATTCAGGACAATGATGAACCCAGTCGTGATAAGGCTTTAAAGGTTCTTAAGGAACAATTAGCATTCAGCAATGAATTGTCTAAGTTAGCAAAAGCCCACCAGAAAAAATACTACGACCTCCGCCATGACCCGCTAGAGTTTGCGGTAGGAACATTAGTATGGATGGAAACTCATCCTTTATCTAGTACGACTGGTCAGCTTATGAAAAAGCTTAGTCCTAAATGGGCAGGTCCCTTTAAAATCGTGGCAAAACATTCTCCCGTAGTATATGAGTTAGAGGACGCTAACTCAGGACAGAATGTAGGAAAAGTTAATTTAGAGCATTTGAAACTCTACTGGACTAATGTAGCCGTCTTCGACAATGCCGAAAATGCCCCCATTTCTCAATCAGAAGTAGCCGATGAAATTGAACCTAGTCCACCTACGGATGGTGGTAGCGCGCACCACCAATCTGCGGAGACTTCCTCAACTTCATCTGAATCATCATCATCTTCTACGTCACCGTCACCGCAGGACGGTCAGGAAAGCAATCAACCGATTATTCCTGGTATTCCAGATGTCCCTCAAGCCTCGACATCAAGTACAGTAGAAGATCAAGCAGCGGACCAACCGATCCCTCCTGCAGTTCGGGATATTTCACATCGACCTACAGATTCTGATAGTGAACCGGGCATGGCCCTTTTTGAAGACCCTCCTCTCCTCCTTTTTACCTATCATGATATGAGGGCTTTTCAGCTCGATCATCCCTCAAACGATAGTCCGCCTTCTGTGGCAGGGGAGGCTTCCCCGTCTGATCAAGAATCAGTCGAGGAACCAGAGCTACATAAGTCAACGTCCAGTTTTTCAGAAGAAATTCGAACACCGGAAGACAAATCAACGTCTTCTGAACAATTAGTCACGGAACCGGCGTTACAGCATTCTCCCTCTTCTGGTTTTTCGGAGGCAATAGAACCTCCCGAACCGATTTTTGCTCCTTCGGAGGAATTATCTACCCCTGAACAGATACCTCAATCGAAATCCCAATTACAGCGTGTGTCTGACAGTTCATCAACGACGTTGTCGGATTCAATGAGAACTCCTCGTTTAAATAGGGCTACATTACCCGATATTTACTTAGAACCTTTTAAATTGGGATGGCGTCGAGAGGTATGTAAGAGGGCGACGGTTCAGCCCGGAGGTAACGAAGTTGATATTTATTATCGACCTCCTTATGATAAAAGATTAAGGTCACCCTATGAGGTTCAAGTTTACCTTAACAATAATAATATCACGAACCTAAAAAGGGAATACTTCTGTTTTTCCCGAGAACCAATCTCTTTTTTCCCTTGGGAATTTATTTCCCAAGCGACAAAAAGAAAATACTAATATTTCTAATGTCAGATGACCGAAGGAGGACGTCCACTACCCACTACTTTGATCCTCCGTAAGGAGAGCGTAATATCACGGTAAAAGGGAAGCCCTTCGGATATGAAGATGGAACAGAAGCTCAGGCAGCACCAATGAATAAAAAATCATCATTCTTTTTTTGTGAACGAACTTAAAATTACTTATACCCCTGCTAATGATTTTAAGGGTTCCTCGGGGTAACCCTAAACTGGAAAAAAAATTCTATTCTATATTTTTGTATTATAAACAAGTTTCTAAAGAGGGGGGATGTAACATGGCTGCCAGAATCTTTGGAGCTTCCACTCCTTGGTTCTGGCAGGGCATATCTAGCCTCCATGTTACAAGCCACTCCCCCTTCCACAGTTGTAATATAGATTAAGTTAGAATATTGTTATCAGTCTCTAGTCAGCTCTCTGACAGAGCGGTTGATCATATTGTTAGCTAACTGTAAAGTGTACGGTTAAGTTGGGTTTATCCCTTGTTTGTTTATATTAATAAAATATTGGAAGACTTGTTTTCTACTTTGGATAATTAAAGTAAGTTGTCTTTATTTCTCTTTATGGCCCTCGGGAAAGTCCCCCTTTAATTTAATTAATTACTACCGAGGGTTACACCATACTCGATATTTGAGTTATGCCTCATGAGTGGTCAAAATGTAGCTACAATAGTGTTTTGCACGTCATCGGTTTTGCTCTTAAGTCTAGGAAAAGAAATATAATTTCTACTACTATCCTACCAAAAAATCTCCCACTCTTAAAGGTGTTACGCGACTCTCTTAAAGGTGTTACGCGACACTCTTAAAGTTGCTACGCGACACTCTTAAAGGTGTTACGCGACACTCTTAAAGGTGTTACGCGACACTCTTAAAGGTGTTACGCGACACTCTTAAAGGTGTTACGCGACACTCTTAAAGGTGTTACGCGACACTCTTAAAGGTGTGACGCGACACTCTTAAAGGTGTGACGCGACATTCTTAAAGGTTTGACGCGACACTCTTAAAGGTGTGACGCGACACTCTTAAAGGTGTGACGCGACACTCTTAAAGGTGTGACGCGACACTCTTAAAGGTGTGACGCGACACTCTTAAAGGTGTGACGCGACACTCTTAAAGGTGTGACGCGACACTCTTAAAGGTGTGACGCGACACTCTTAAAGGTGCTATGCCGCACCCTTTAAGGAGTTGCACAACATTAATATGAGAGTAAAAATTCTCTTTCAGTGCGATATAAGAGTTAAAAAGGTGTTAAACTGCACCTGTGTTGCACAATTTTATACTTATCTTTGCCACCAATTGCTCAAATAAGTGTTATTAAACCCTTTCAGGGGTGTAAATGAACACCTGTAACGGTGTCAAAATTGGACCCATATAAACTACTTTTAAAGGTGTTAAAGCACACCCAATTTTCTTAGAGTGTAGAGAAGCGATTTACTCATTTCATAAATTAATTCAATTTCAATCTCAGGTCCCCAAAGTTTAAATTGCAACGGAGTCTCTCGTTTTCCTTCGGTCTTGTGGAGTTTGGCGTCTTTCGTTCTATTGGTTTTCGTATCTTCGGAAATGACGTCACAATATTCGTGAAAATCGGAAGCACTTCCTTTCGACACCATCGACGATGTATTTCACTTTCCCAATGCTAAACCTTTGCTGACGAAAAACTTGGCAGAATTCAATTTCATTAGGTTAATATAAGTGTTACGCGTTACTTTCTCATTCGGTTAATATACGTCCTTCATTCTTTTCATCTTAGGTGTTTTTCATTTTTATTTCTTTATTTTCGATTTATAAAAATGCCTTGATTAAAACGGCATATGCGGAAGTAATAAAGCGAGCAGATGCGAACCCGAATTCGTGTTACCAGACATACGGCACTTTGACCGAAGACAACGATATTCATTCAGGAATTGAAAATCGAGAAAAATTTATGATCTTCACTGGAATATAATAAATACCCGGTACGCAAAGACTGGAAGTTGTAAATTGAAACTAAGCAGGGTTGGCAAGTTTTAAACAACTTGTTTTAAACTTTGGTTTAAAACTTGTTTTAAACAGCCATGAAAAAAAAACTTTAATTTGTTTAAAACGTTTTAAACAAAAAGTTTAAAACATGTTTTTTTTATGGAGAAAAATTTCGAATATTTTTAACTCTTTTTTTATTTGAAAATGAGCGAAAAGATTAAATAATAGAAATAATAAGCTCCAGTCAAAACCTTCCAATTATTCGACTGTTTCAAATGTGTGTTTAATTGTTTGGAGACCCTACCAGTTGTTTTATCCATTACCAATCTGTATTGATGACTGATATTCAAAAATATGATTAAGGATAACTTATTTTGTCATCTACTTAAAGCAAAGCAATAACATTTTTCCCATGTGGTTTCTCTACACTGTTGGTACATTTTACTGTTCTAAAAAGATTACGCGTAATCTATAAAGCCAGGCCTTTGACAGTGCTAAAATTAATACGCCTAATCCGATAACGGAAAACATGAGCTCCTACAAATACGTAAGGGGTGGTGAAGTTTCAAATGTATAATGAGTTCTGACCAAGAATCTCGGAAGTACGGAAGCGGAAATGACTGAATAGTGGCCACAAAAGAAATAAGGCATTTAGACATTAGGGGTTAAATGTACAAATTTACGCATCACACTCATTTTGTATCCGCTATTAAAAAAATTATATTTTCCTTTTGAAAAGATCGTTTGCTCTTTTTTTAACAGTCAGTAGAATTTTTCAAATATTAAATATTGTATCCTCAACACGTACTCCCTTTTAAATAATTAATTTCATGATAAAATGTTTTCCGAAAATCTAACTTTAAATCGTGTTATAAACAATAAAAACACAAACTTTTTTAACTAAGTTTTTGCCAACCCTGACAAGGACCCTTTCTTACACCTTCAAATTCTAAATTTTAGGAGCTCTTGATTTTCCTGTTTGACTTTGCAGTACATGTTCGTTTTACGTTGGTCTAGGGGTATGATACTCGCGCTGGTTGCGAGTGGTACCAGGTTAAATCCCGGAAGGTCGCGTCTTAGAGCTTCATATTATAAATTTAGGAGTATTTTTATTTTCGTGTTTTACTTCTCTATACGTTTCGTGGTTCGTTGGTCTAGGTGTATAATACTTGCTTTGGGTTCAAGTGGTCCCTGGTTCTAATTCCACACGGACAATTTCTTACACCTTGAAATTCAAAATTTATTCAATATTGAACGCTTAAAATAACTAATATCATAAAATAATTTCGGAAAATCTAATTTGTTCTTGAAAATGCGTAAATTTGTAGTTTTTTCAATCAATTTGGAGGGAATAAATCGACTAACTGTTAAATCACTTGATTGAATTCAATATTGATTAAGGATTAAATTAATATAAATAAAGAAAAATTGCAATATCGGGACTTCAGTCAATTGATAAACGTCACTCTTATCGTTTGTTTTTTCTGTCTTGGTCCAAAGCAAGACCTTTTTTTAAACAAGTAGGTTGTGAAAATAAGCGCCTTGCGCTAGCGGGAGTAGTGGCTTAAATGGAGACCGGCGATATAGACAATTAGATCTGGAAGAGTGATTTAAACATGTTTAAAACTAGTTTTTTTTTGTGTTTTTTTACTGTTTTTTTCTACTTGTTTAAAAAACAGTTTAAAACAAAAAATCGTGTTTTAAACAATAAAAAACACAACTTTTGTTTTTTTTTAAAAAAACATAATTTTTGCCAACCCTGAAACTAAGCCAGCAGCCTTTAATGATCAGGGTTGGCAAAAATTATGTTTTTTTAAAAAAAAACAAAAGTTGTGTTTTTTATTGTTTAAAACACGATTTTTTGTTTTAAACTGTTTTTTAAACAAGTAGAAAAAAACAGTAAAAAAACACAAAAAAAACTAGTTTTAAACATGTTTAAATCACTCTTCCAGATCTAATTGTCTATATCGCCGGTCTCCATTTAAGCCACTACTCCCGCTAGCGCAAGGCGCTTATTTTCACAACCTACTTGTTTAAAAAAAGGTCTTGCTTTGGACCAAGACAGAAAAAACAAACGATAAGAGTGACGTTTATCAATTGACTGAAGTCCCGATATTGCAATTTTTCTTTATTTATATTAATTTAATCCTTAATCAATATTGAATTCAATCAAGTGATTTAACAGTTAGTCGATTTATTCCCTCCAAATTGATTGAAAAAACTACAAATTTACGCATTTTCAAGAACAAATTAGATTTTCCGAAATTATTTTATGATATTAGTTATTTTAAGCGTTCAATATTGAATAAATTTTGAATTTCAAGGTGTAAGAAATTGTCCGTGTGGAATTAGAACCAGGGACCACTTGAACCCAAAGCAAGTATTATACACCTAGACCAACGAACCACGAAACGTATAGAGAAGTAAAACACGAAAATAAAAATACTCCTAAATTTATAATATGAAGCTCTAAGACGCGACCTTCCGGGATTTAACCTGGTACCACTCGCAACCAGCGCGAGTATCATACCCCTAGACCAACGTAAAACGAACATGTACTGCAAAGTCAAACAGGAAAATCAAGAGCTCCTAAAATTTAGAATTTGAAGGTGTAAGAAAGGGTCCTTGTCAGGGTTGGCAAAAACTTAGTTAAAAAAGTTTGTGTTTTTATTGTTTATAACACGATTTAAAGTTAGATTTTCGGAAAACATTTTATCATGAAATTAATTATTTAAAAGGGAGTACGTGTTGAGGATACAATATTTAATATTTGAAAAATTCTACTGACTGTTAAAAAAAGAGCAAACGATCTTTTCAAAAGGAAAATATAATTTTTTTAATAGCGGATACAAAATGAGTGTGATGCGTAAATTTGTACATTTAACCCCTAATGTCTAAATGCCTTATTTCTTTTGTGGCCACTATTCAGTCATTTCCGCTTCCGTACTTCCGAGATTCTTGGTCAGAACTCATTATACATTTGAAACTTCACCACCCCTTACGTATTTGTAGGAGCTCATGTTTTCCGTTTTCGGATGAAGCGTATTAATTTTAGCACTGTCAAAGGTCTGGCTTTATAGATTACGCGTAATCTCTTTAGAACAGTAAAATGTACCAAAAGTGTAGAGAAACCACATAGGAAAAATGTTATTGTTTTGCTTTAAGTAAATGACAAAATAAATTATCCTTAATCATATATTTGAATATCAGTCATCAATACAGATTGGTAATGGATAAAACAACTGGTAGGGTCTCCAAACAATTAAACACACATTTGAAACAGTCGAATAATTGGAAGGTTTTGACTGGAGCTTATTATTTCTATTATTTAATCTTTTCGTTCATTTTCAGATATAAAAAGACTTAAAATATTCGAAATTTTTCTCCATAAAAAACATGTTTTAAACTTTTTGTTTAAAAGTTTTAAACAAATTATAGTTTTTTTTAATGGCTGTTTAAAACAAGTTTTAAACCAAAGTTTAAAACAATTTGCTTAGAACTTGCCAACCCTGGTTTGTTGATGGGACGCGCCTTGTATTTGAATTTCGTTCCCTCGAAACTACCACATTTAACGGGCCGGAGGCTTTTTCTTTATCGCCGTCTGTTTTCGGTCTCTCTTTCAGCCCCGAAAACAGCTGTAGAGAGAAATGTTATTTACTAAAAATGTATGCGGTCAGTGTGTTGTTTTTGCATTTTAATGTTTCTGATCGTGGTGCGCGTCGAGGTTTACGAATCCAACGTGTGTTACGAAATGAAAATCAAGGGTGGATACCATATGATCTATGCTTTAAAAGGAATTTGACCGCGAAAGTCAAGCAAAACGGTATTAGGCCTTGCCAAAAGTTGACAGCTATAGTAAGCCTTCGTCAAATTATCACATGTCAATGATATAAGAAATTGACCCTCGGATATCCTTTGATGAGGAGATGGTTATAAAGTTACAATCTCTCGATTTTGGAGGTAGATACTGTCTAGTGACACTTAAAGTAACGATTTAATCTTATAAACAGACTACCATCATAAGCCCATATCGTAAATTAACCGATGTTGATGTCAAAGCTTAATTGAAATATTAATACCAATTTTTTTATCTACTGTAAGAGATATCAAGAGATATCTACTTATATTCCATTCAAATTTCTCTCGCAACATTTCAAATTTCGAATAGAAATGTGCAAATGAAGTTCAAGCCGATTAATTGGAAAAATTGCTATATTGGTCACCGTTACCGATCACAGATAGATTTGCAACCTTCAGTAGTGTTTATTATGCTTGTGATTAAAGTTTAAAATAGACATGGGCAAAAAGTGCTTTATTCATATCAACTCGATTACCGAATTTCTAAATTTGACCAAACTTTAAAAAATATTCTCTTCATGATTAAAAATCTTAATTGAAGCAGCAAGCCATCTAATCCTTATTTACCTTTTTTTTCAAAAAGTAGTTTGATACCTCTTTCAGTAGATGATTGATTGATATTTCAGTTTCATTGATTTTTTTTTGTTCAGTGTCCCTCCTCCGCCAACTAGAATCATATATATGGAATAGAGAAAGAGGCCTTAGCACCTTCTGCCAGCTGTACTATCTTAGCACATTGGAGCCTAGCAATTTTTCGTTCTTGTATTAATTATATCCATAATTAACGATACTGTATTTTACTGACCATATACCCCGTTAAAACAAATTTAGCCAAAATGTGATGGGTGTATCGTTCCCAAGTTGTCGTTCAATGATGCACCGCGCCATGGAAAGGAACGAACCTAACAGTGTCAATACTTTTAAAGGCCTTGTTCAAGCGCTAAACAAGGATCCCAAAGCGGAAAAATACAGGTATGATACGAACATTCTTAATCGTAATCTTTTTTGCAGGGCATTCTACCTGTGTGGAATACTTTTTCGTATCATGGTATATGATGCAGCATTTTATGGCGGATATGAAATCAATCTTCTTAGATGAAACTTTCGAAGTTTTTTTGAAGGCGGCCCACCAAAGAATTACGTCAGCGATTTTTTTCCTTTGATCGCGATAGCAAGATTTTATTCTAATTATTTTTTTAAATACGTATTCCCTTTCATGACCAGAAAAACAGTGGGGGCGTATGATGAGGTTCTTGATTTCTTATGCCGAGAATACCTCAATTTTCAGTCTACTGACATCATGACTGAAGGTGCATTCGCAAAGGCGCTGAAAGCTGAAGCTGAAAGTCGAAACCGAATGAAAAAATCAGTTTCAGCGGACTCTTTCGCAAAGAGGCAAAAACTAGTTTTTTAAAGCTGAAGCGCAAAGCAGACGCTGAAAGCAGGCTGATTTTAAGTTTCAGCCAAGATCAAACCGAGGTTGATCTCTCAGCTTCGGCGCCGTACCACGTGATGCCAAGAGCCAATCAAAAAAGGGGGCGCTGGGGTCACGGTTTTGAAATTATTTACGCGGGTATTTTAAAACGGTGAATATCGTGTCTCGTTATCTTGAAAATGTTTTCTATGAAAGAATTAATTAAACAAGAAAACGATCAAAAAAAGCGAATATTTGAGAGAAGAAAATAGCAAATAGGATAGAAATGAGATAAAATAACAATATTGTGGAAAGAGGTTACACTAAACAATCTAATTAGAATAATTTAGAAAAGTAGCAATAATTTCAGGTTAAAACATATCCAATTGAGTAATATTTTGGAAAAGGGGGAAATTTACTCAGTTGATAAACCTTGATAATAACCAAAACATGTGCACATTTAGCCACTCATCTGTTTTTCCCCATTAACAGCCAAGGCTTAACATTTGATAATCTCCTTCAGTTTTTCGGTTTTTCCAGATGGGATGAACCCACCAACGGGGCTTTTTCCACAAAAGGGTTCCTCTTTTTCGTTTCAAAAGCAATAATTTCTTTTTAAATAATAATAACAGCAACAAGTTCCGATTCACCGACGTAATTTTATTTCTATATTTTTTTGTGATGAATACCTTGCGACTGTTAATAAAAACTGCTGCTTTGCGAAAGGTACAGCGCGAAGCTTAAACTGGTTTTGGAAGACGAAACTTTTTTTCGAAAAAAAAGCGCGAAGTTCTTTCAGCTTCAGCTTCAGCTTTACGCTATTTGAGTGGTTTCAGCGCCTTTGCGAATGCACCTTGACTTTGAAATGGAAATTCAAAGGAGTTTGCATGACCATTTCCCTTTGGCGAGGCTACGTGGGTGTTGGTTCCACTACACACAGGTTATCGTTTTTAAATTCCATTTCAAAAAAATAGAAAAATGCCAACCCCGTGAAAATTTCTTCAGGCAATTTATCGCAGAGTCGCCGCGAGCCCTGAACTTCACCGTCATTATAAGACAGAGATGGACTTGCCACGGGAACAGAACAACATCCGCGATTTAATCAAAGTGATGATGGTGTTGCCTCTTTTGCCAGCTGTCCAAATTCAAGAGGGAATGGACGTAATGCATAGGTAGACCCTTTCGTGACCATGCGATAAAAATTTACAGCACGTTTTCAGTCGAGCTTTATCGCCATTTTTTGACAAAAGTTTCACTTTTTTAGTTGAATTTAGTAAAACTAAATAGTATCGATACATTGGGTCGCTACGTTCAAGATTATTGAATAGATACTGTGACACCTTTCGTAATTTCAGTCCACGGGGTTCGAACGCGACAACGATGTGGAGTCTTTCCACGTATATGGTTATTTACAAGTAAATACGTTAAAAAATTTCAATTTCAATTCTTAAGCTAACGTTGTGTATATAAAACAAAAAATCTGGGATCAATTGAAGACAGAGAGCGTAGAGACATTGAAATAGCAGAAGAGAGGAGGTCCATTCGAACAGGGCATAACGCGTCCCATCTAAATAACAAGTCGGGATAACACAAAAAATGTAAATACCTTTGTAATGATAAACTTAAATCAATCCGAATTTTATAGTCGCCTAGCAATAGTAACTGAACAGCTAGCTCGTGATGAGATAAATGTTCAACGTCATGTAAGACATCTCATAAATGTCCTGATGTTGGAGAACCAGAAATTGGTTTGTAATATTAACATAAATTTAACCTTTAGCCATAATGGGGTCTGTTTCAGCAAGCTATAGAAATGAACACTGTTTTGGATGTTGTTGAATCAGGCCTCTGGTTCTATATTCGAATAGATTTTCAATATAATAGTTTTATGGTTATACCAATTTTAACAATTTGCAAATAAAATAAAAATGTATATTCGATACCCCCTATTCCTGTCGCCCAGCGCATCCAGAATCTTTGTCGCCCCATCCCGGAGTTCCTTTAGCCCACCCACCCTAAACACTAGGTTTCAAAAACCCAGATATTCTCAGTCCCCAAACACTAGGTTTCAAAAACCCAGATATTATCAGTTCCCAAACACTAGGTTTCAAAAACCCAGATATTCTCAGTCCCCAAACACTAGGTTTCAAAAACCAAGATATTCTCAGTCCCCAAACACTAGGTTTCAAAAACCCAGATATTCTCAGTCCCCAAACACTAGGTTTCAAAAACCCAGATATTCTCAGTCCCCAAAACACAAGGTTTCAAAAACTCAGATATTCTCAATCCCCAAACACTAGGTTTCAAAAACCCAGATATTCTCAGTCCCCAAACACTAGGTTTCAAAAACCCAGATATTCTCAGTCCCCAAACACTAGGTTTCAAAAACCCAGATATTCTCAGTCCCCAAACACTAGGTTTCAAAAACCCAGATATTCTCAATCCCCAAACACTAGGTTTCAAAAACCCAGACGTTCCCAGTTTTCAAACACTGGGTTTTAAAAACACAGATATTACCATTTCCCAAACTCTAGGTTTCAATCCCAGGTATTTGCAACCTAAAAATGGGTCTTAAAGCCCAGATATTCCCAGATGAGGAACACTTGCTTCAAATCCCATAAATTTCCTTTTTTCAAAACCGATTTCGAGTCAAAGATATTTCTATTATTTCCAATTCAAGATATATCTAAACTAGATTAAATACCTATTTATTTGCAATATTAAAAACTATTCATATCCTTATATCTGAAACATGTCTACTCATAACAACATTGCATTGAAACAAAGATTTCAATTAATATTTTTCAAACAAATTGGAAGGGAGAAGTCTGACGTGGCTTACAAAGCCAAACCTTAACTAACCATACTACGATATTGAAATATTTAAAAAATATTAAGAATTAATGCCATAAATCCTTACGAAAAAACTTTCCTTGTTTCACAGCCTCCTATTCGTTCTACAGTAGTCAATGTTTTTACAACATAATTTTGAGATATTTAATCTTTCATCGACAACTTTGGGCAATAAAGGTTTCTGTGTTCTAACTAAGAAAGACTTTTTACGTTCCGAGAGCGCATTAAGGCTCCTCAGAGAAATCCGCACTTCTCTCGGAACTTCATATACTTTTACTTCAATTGAATTTAATCAACTTAACGTCACTTTATTACAATATAACCTAATAGCCCTTTTCGTCATTTTATGCACGCATGCGCTTGTCGTGCGTCGTGGATAAAATAGCAGACGACGCCATCGGCCTACGGGGAAATAGCTGGGATTGTAGATAACGGAGTAAATTTGAAACTAAACTGTGATAAACTAAAAATATTGGAACTTAAAGAAGTTTGTAAAAATATGGGAATTATATTTAAATCCTACTGGCGAAAACACATGCTCATTGAAGCTTTAAAAAATGATAATATCGAAAATATTTCCCTTAATAACCAAGGCTTAGTGTCGGCTTCATAAATAATGTCGGTATCCAAGCAGCGCCGGGCAAAACCACGAGAGCAACCCCTCAAAAAAAGAGCGCTTTCCCCGCGAGGGCCGCCGATTCCCGACCAGGGTCCGATACCCACTAACGAAATGCATGTTACATATCCCCGTCTTTGGAGTTCCAACATTTTCGATTTATAACTCGTTCTCCTTTTCACAACAATTATGTGAAATTTAATTTCCACTGTTTTACCATCCCTCTTTACTTTATACGACTGATTCTTGCATCCCACCCACTACCACAACACAGCATCCAGGCATAGTGCAAAGGCTTAAGAATCATATGAAAAAAAAAATAATTGAACAATGCTACAAAATTGAACAATTTAAAAAACCACTGGCTTAAATGAATTTTATTACACTTTTTTTTCCAAATTTCTAAGAAAAAAAATCAAGAAAATGTATTGAAAATGATCAGATTTAATGGAAAAGTTGATGCCTCTAAAATAATGAGGAAATACGCGGAGGCTAAGACCGTAGTCTGCTATTTTATCCACGTTGTTACTAACACGCATGCGCCTCGCATTTTCCCCCACTTTTACCCTCCGGCATGCGAAAAGGGCTATTTCAACCCATGTTAAGCGGCACGGTGACTATCGAGTACCACCCTGCCCCGCGGTCCTCGAAGAAGTGAAAACAAAGAACTTATTGCTGAGTAGCGTAGAGACTAGAGAGAGAGGAAAGCAGGGGTTTTATAGAAGGGATAAGACACATTACCTAGAAAAGCATTACACTTCTCGTCTCTCGTGCCTTTTGGATTATGGTTTTATTTTGCTACTGACATATTTTAGCGGTTTTCGATGCAGGTTTCAAAAAATGATAGTTTGTATACAATTCTCAGTTCTTTGATTCCTTTACAATAAATTAATATGAAACCGCCAGGGAAGATAACGTATCCGACTACACACGAATAATTTCCCCATCACGGCCGGTGAGCAGGGCCGGAAATAATCGCAGGACACTGGAAATTGTCCAATAGAATTTTAAAATTTCCCTTATTTTTTTTTAATTTTAAGGGGTTCTCTGGACAGTTTGACCAATAAATATTCCTAAATTTGTTTTCTGCATTATTAGTTTAGTAAGCTTATGAAATTAGGCTAAATTGTGCTCCAAATATGTTTCTGGACGATATTCAACATTTTTCTAAAGGTAAAAACAACTTTTAATGGGTTTTTTAAGCTTCTGACGTACCGTAACTCGCTAAGCCTTGGTCCTTGTGTTGAGAGTTTGAAATTTTAAGAAAACCAAGGCCTACCGAGTTAAGGTACTTTAGAAGCTCAATAATCACAATAAAAGCTAATTTACCGTTAGAATAGTGTTGAATATCGTTAAGAAACACATTTGGGGCACGAATTACCCAAAATTCACAAGTTAAATCAACTAATAACGTTAAAATTAACCCTTAAGAGCTTCGAAGCGGCCAAGTCCTTGAGAAGACGTCACCAGAGAAATTATGGAGTCTGAGCAATTTTTAAATCCATCTGATTGGCTCTTCAATTATAGTAATTCTCAAAGTTGCCGCTACTGGTAAGTGGCGCTGAACGGGAATAACGCTAATTTCTCGTGTAGGGTGGTCTGCCAGAATGGGAAAAAATTCAACCGAAAATGTTGTATGGTCTCTACGGCAGATAAATAAGCTTTTAGCGCCGTTAATGGGGTCTTACATTTAATAATATTATATCAACTCCTTTTAACTATGAAAAAATTGATATTAAGACATTGAATTTAATGTGTGTTAGATACAAAAAATTAAATAATTACAAAATAATTATAAATTACTTGGATGGTGCCACTCTCGAAAATTTAAAATTACCAGGGGGCACTAACATGTAATGCAAATCTGATTTTTGCTGCTTGTTTTAAATTTTCTGTTTCTAACATAGTTTAATTTCAATGTCTCAATGTTTGATTTCTTATAGTTAAAAGTTTAATTTTAAATTGTTAAATGGAAGGAAAAAAGACCCACGTGACGCGCTAAAAGCATCTTTATCTGAAGTAGAGACCGCCATTTTTCGTCCGATTTTTTCCCCCCATCTCTCTGACCACCCCACACGAGAACATTGAACGGCTGGGTCTCGAAAAGATTTCACAGTTCTTCTCCTCCCTACATCCCCCTTGGAGATTAAAATGGCCCACAATGGTTTTCCCTCTCTGTTACCCTAATACACCCCCTCACCCCAGCCATCACCACCGAGAAGCTTACTCAAAACTATTTTCCGCAAACGTTTCTAGGTGGACTTTCATATTGTGAACGTTTGTTGAAGTTAACGTTGGCTCTTGAGAATGGTTTTATTTAATTGCTCTATTTGTGTTAGAGTAGTTCAACGTTATTCAACTTTGAAATGGTTAAAACATGTACGATACTATCACGCCCATAAACCAAACATTATTTTTAAATGTTGTTATAACTCGTGTTCAAGCACATTTAAGAAGTATGTTTCTTTGCGAAACCATTTATACACGAAGCATTTCTCGCGAGGGGTTTTTCTAGAACATTTAGGCGAGATGGGTACCGAGTTGGATAATTTACAACAAACTAGCATGCCAGTTATCGATCCAGTCCTAGAAATCAGTGATAACCAAAACAATTTTATAGAATCCAATACTGGGTTTAACAGAGTTCCAGTTAGACAGAAATGCAGCGTTGTTCATCCTTGAACTTAGGGAAAAGCACAAATTGCCAGTTTGTGTTACAAACAGCATAACCAGTAGCTTGGCTGGTTTGATAGAGACTTGCTTGGAGACCTTTATAGCATTAAACGAAAATAAGGAAGGACACGGGGTAGATAATAACGATAACGGGTTTGAGAACGAAGCTCGTGTAGTTAGTGATTCTGTTCTTGGAGTAATTAAGAGCAATTATAAATACTGCAAAGATAATTTAAATTTTATTGAACCAGTTGACTATATTTTAGGGACGGAAAGAATAAATGGCAAAGTTTTCAAACGCACCCTAAGTTATGTTCCCATTATTAGAGTTTTGCAAAATCTGTTCTCTCACGATGATGTTTGGAATGAATTTAATAGGGAAAAAAGAAATTTTGGTTCAAACCTACTGCTTGATTTCGATGATGGTGAAATCTGTAAAAACCACCCTCTATTTTCAAATGATCCGAAGTTTTGGAGACCCCATTTTTACTTGGATGAAGTAGAATTAAATAACCCATTAGGATCCAAACGAGGGCTGCACAAAGTGACTCTTGTTTACTTCATGATTGGAAACTTTGACCCATCTCTTCGCAGCAAGCTCAGTAGCATTAACTTAGCCTTAGTTGTTAGGTTTCGAGTTTTAAAAAAATATGGGCTAGCTAAAATTTTAAAACCGCTAATGGATGACCTCGAAAAGCTTCAGACCGAGGGATTTGAAATTCAAAATCAAAATATTAAAGGCGCTCTTGCGACTATATCAGGCGATAATCTCTCCAGCCATAGTGTAGGTGGTTTCACACAATGCTTTTCTTCAGGTCGGATATGTCGTCAATGCATGATTAAAAAGGAGAACATTTCTGATATTTTTGATGAGAAAAACATGATAACTAGAACTGAAGAGATTCATAGGTATCACCTCGAAGCTGTGATTAAAAATCCAGAGAATGCTTCCATATATGGTGTTAAAGGTTCTTCGCCTTTTTCTATACTCGAACATTTTCAAGTAACTACTAGTCTGCCACCTGATATAATGCATGACTTTTACGAAGGTGTCGTGCCAATGACTCTGAAATTAGTGTTAAACCATATGATAAATTCAAATTTTATTGCTCTTGATGAAATCAACAAGAGAATCGATAGTTTTCCTTATGGGTCATTACACAGAAAAAATAAAAGCGTACCAATATCAAAGGATAAACTTTCAGGGGCTAAGATTTTGACCGCTGCTCAAAAAAAGACCTTGTTTTACTTCTTGCCTTTAATCTTTGGCTCTTTTGTACCCATTGGAACTTTTAATAACTTTAACTGAGATTGGTGAAATTATAACAGCTCCAATTATAAATAACTCGTGGATTCCTTACCTCTATGAATTAATTCAAGACTTCATGAACTTATTGAATGAAACTCCGAATTCTCATTTCATACCAAAAGCTCACTATTTAACACATTATCCTAGACTAATTAAATGCTATGGACCACTAATACACTTATGGTGTATGCGATTTGAAGCTAAGCATCAATATTTTAAGATAATAGCTAGCAACTCTCGTAATTTTAGGAATGTCTGTTCAAACATATCTAAAAGGCATCAACTTCTTCAGTGCTGGGAGCAAAGTGCAGTCCATGGGTTTGAAAACGGAGATATGTTGAAAACAAGTAAAACTACCTTTAGTCAGCTTCCACAGCAGCTGAAAATGACACTCGGACATTTAATTATTTCAGATTCGGATGTAATGCGAATCGCTGCAGAAATAAATCACGAGGCTATTTTGTATAAAGAAGGGATTGTTTTTCCTATATCCATGTCCCCAGAAGATTTTCCGACCTTTTTTAAAATATACTTTATAATCGATATTAGAAGCAATTGGCACTTGTGTGGTAGGGTTTTATTTAGCTCAGAGTACCTAAAACATTACAATGCTCATGTAGTTCAGGAAATTAGCGATTGGGATATTTTAGTGCCTGGACAACGGTTCCTCGACTACCACCCACTTCAAATATATAGATTAGATGGGAAAGACATCGTCATGAACCACAAAGTTGCCAGAAAAAAAGAAATTACTCGCCAATAATATTTTCTGGGCCACTTTTTCTGTTTTAATGTAATACCTAGCCAAAAGTGCAATTAATTACCAACTATTTCTTAGATGTCGATGTTGACTTTCCACGTAACGTGTAAAGAAAGCAAAAAGCTTTTCGAGTGCAAGGACACAGCCACTGCGGAGGAGTTTTTAAGCCTCCTTGAAAAAGTTTTTAATAAGAAAATTAATAGTCTACAAGTATTCCACGATGGTTTTAAAGACTGGCTCGACTTTGACCTTAAAACAGGTTTACCACCAACTATGGCAAAACTAAATTTGCAGTGTACTGAAGATAACGCAATCAATGAAGTGACATTGTGAGAATTAAAAATCCAGTCTATTTTATTGGTTTATTAATGCAACTAAATTACGTGCTTTACTATTTGCAGAAGTCAGGGATTTTTGGATGTGAATAGCTCACCTACCTTGCTAGAACAAGATGACAGTCAAAATATAGTGACTCCGTCGTGTTCGTCATCAGAATCAACGTCAAATTAACTTCCCCTTATTTACAAAGTACCGACATTCCCAACAGCTGTGATGCAGCTAATAAATGACAAAACCTGTGACTTATTTCGAAGAAAATATAAAATAGTTATTGTAAATGTACTCTTCGAGGATATGATGCGCTATAATGCGTAAGTAATATTTCAGAAAGTAGTTTATTTCCCTATATCTTAAGTATTTTTTCGAACAATTTCAGGTATCCTAGTACTAATGATTTTCAAAGAGTTGGTGCTGCCCTCATTTGCAAAAATAAGTTTTTGACAGACCGATTGCGTACGTCAAACGATCGTGGATATGTAAGTTTATTTCAAGGATGATACCAGCTAGGGGAGAGTTGAGAGGATCCAAGATGATATGGCTCAATAAAATTTTCTCCAGGATTTAATTTTCTGAGAGTTACCTTCCCTTTTGTGTTCGCTGGCGAATCTACTTAACAGAGAAAAAGATCTTCAACTGTTCGAAAGTTACGAACATTACAATGTTCCAGGAGCCCAGTCTGATGTAAGAAGGCATAAAACCTTTGTAAAAAGCTGTTAGACCCCCTTCACGGAACATCTTTGCAGCGCAGTCCATAGCACCACTGTATTGTCCAGGAGCCGAGTTCATGAATCTAGTCTTAACTACGTCAACCCTATGTCCTTGGCTATTTTATGTTACATAAAATTATAACGTATGCTTTTGTGATAGAGTACATGGATTACGGCACTTCACACAAAATTTAGGCATGAAAGGCGACATATGGATCATTTGGGACAGGTACAAAAAATGAGGAAGATTTTCAACCAGAGCAGAAAACGAAAACTTGAGATAGAAAATCTTGATGAAAATTCGGAGAAACCACAAGAACTGAAGAAGAAGAAGATAAAAAGATCATCACCGATGGTATTTGAATATATACAATTAGTTTAACTGAAAGGCAACGATATGGAGCAGCTGGTTTCCATTACGAACAACTGTACCTTTACCGTCAATGTTTTCTATGGAGGGAGAGGACGTGGAGCCCCAGCGGCACGGAGGGTTCGACGTGCAGTTAATGGGCCACCAAATTTTAATCCCCCACGTGCCCCCCGTGCAGTTAATCCCCCGAGCCCGCCGTGCAATTAATCGGCCACCAGATGATATCCCCCCACGTGCCCGCCGTCCAGTTAATCGGCCACCAGATGATATCCCCCCACGTGCCCGCGCTGGATATCCCCCCACGTTCCCGCCGTCCAGTTAATCGGCCACCAGAAGTGACCAGACGATATCCCCCCACGTGCGCGCGCTGCATTTGTTGAGCAGCCAGCCCCAGTGGCAGGTGCCGTCCCCGAACCCGAAATTGCGCAGTCTGTCCGAAGGGGGGCCAGCAGGCCGAGAGGAAGGGGCCGATTACCCCAACGTTTAGCCGAACGCCCGCGTAATAATTAATAAAAAGTAACGAGAGTAATTCAATGGCCTAGCCTCTTTTTATTATTTCCTTATAACCCAGGTTTTACCCCCCTTCTTTCCCCCCTTATGTAGGTATGTTTCGGATACTCTCTGGTTGTCAGTAGAGCGTGAATGACCGACCTGTAAGATCAAGTTAATTAATGCATTTAAATTTTACGTTAAAGGGATAGAATCGGCTTTATCTGAGTTGGTCACACTAACATTGGTTTTCTATAAATTAACCACCCCTAAAAACATGGGGGTCAGTAGAAATCGCGAGAAAAATTTATTAATTAAAATAAACGTGAATAAAAATTTAAATTTTGAACGCCAGATTTAAAATCGGCCACCATTTTCAACCCATTACCTACGTAGGTAAAGTTCGGCCTCTGATTGGTTGGTAGTAGTTGGAATGAAAACTGTCGTTTAAGGAGTAAAAAGTAGTAGGAACGAGAATCTAGGTCAGCTTGCCTGGTGAATTGTCGTCTGCTTATATGCTTAAGAATGTCTGACGAGAAAGTATTTCTGATCATTCCGGTCCTGAATCTGAGGATGAAAGTTCGAACTCTGATTCTTTGGATTCAGAAAATTCGGAACAATTTATAATAAACGAATCTGAGGGTAGTTCTTCTGAAGTAGAAGAATTTGGTGTGCAGCCATACCAATTCCCGTCAATCTGTATCATACTGCGCTCACAGAATGAATCCCCCTACCAGTAGGAAAAACACTACGGAGCCTTAGAGACTTATGAAGTCGAAATTGGTAGAGACGAACTAGTAACGTTTTTCGGTGGTTCGGCTCTGTGTCACCAGGTGCCCTGATGATCGCAAAACAAGAGCATTTTGGATCTTTTAATCGTAATTTAAAAATCATTAATTAAACTAAAATATAAAAACATATATATTTTCAGAATCCTTATTTGTCTATCTATCGAAATAAATTAACCTTATAGGGATTTATTGCAATGAAATTAAAAGAAAGTATCCCTTTAAGTAAATAAATCTTAAGGGTTGCATGCGGAAGGAATTATTATTATTTATTTATTTAGTTTTAAATTTATTAAAGGGATAATCACACGCTGTAAGAATATTAAGAATTTGAGTATTGGTGTAGAGCTTATTTTGAGCTTAAAATGAGCCCAATAACGGGAAAATCGGATTATTATTTTGAGAAGTTTTAAATTAAAGAAAAATTGGTTTGAAATTAATTTTACAAGAAATTCATGATAGGTAGTGACAGTTTTAAGTATCATTAGCTGTATAATTGTATAAAGCTCAATTTGAGCTTAAAATTGAGCCTAAAAACCTGAAAATTAGACAATTATAAAGAGAAGTTTTGAATTAAAGAAAAATTAATTTGGAATTAATTTTAAAAGTAATTGATGAAAAGCAGTGACAGTTTTAAGTATCATTAGCTGTATAACTGTATAAAGCTCAATTTGAGCTTAAAAATGAGCTTAAAAACCTGAAAATCGGACAATAATTAAGAGAATTTATAAATTAAAAATTAAAATTGGTTTGAAATTAATTTTGTTGCTTGCTCTTGCATCGTACGCTTCACTACCACCCAAAAATTGCTGCCAAAATAGTTTACGCTTGTTGTACTCTGCATAACATGCGACGTGATCAAGGCCATAGGGAATCGGACGACGAGTTCTCGGACACAGACACAGAAACGTCTGACGATGATGACACGGAAGAAGAGGTGGATGATGCCAGACGGAGGATAAGAACTTAAGAAGGCATAGATTACGAAGAAGGGAAGTTAGAATTGAGAGGAGGGCTATGGTGTTTGATGTTCCTGAGTATGTGCCCAGGCAAAATGACAATTGGCTCCGTGGTGGACAATTGGCTCCGTGGTGGACAATTAGTACGAGAACATCTAGTTCGACGCTTCCGTTAATATACATGTTACCTAAGGCTAAACGGAGAGTTTTACAGTGGTGTTATCACAAAAGATCCATGATTAAAGGATGAAAATGATAAAACTATAGTGCTTGTAAGGAATAAAAAAATAAACTTTTTATACATATTATTTGTCAAATTTATCTTGTTTTTATTTTTAAAAATTTACAAAAAAGTTTTGGTGAAACACTTATTGGCGAAAGACTTATTTCGGGTATTTAAAATAGGAATTGTAGTTATTTATTTCGAAGAAACTGAAGGCCAACTTGCGCAAAAGCTTCCACATGCTATGAAATGTCAACGAAAGCTGAAGCTATCTTTTCAATTGAGGTTGCTTTTTGGCGCTCAATTTCATTGCGCTCTTCCAAGGCAGTTTTAATGTAATTTAAAATACTGTTTTTTTCTTCACTAATTTCATTTTTTCCTTCTTCAATTTCTTTCAAAGTTTCCGTAGCTTTGTCATAATTTTCAGTAATTTCCGTCCTAATGTTCCTTTCTACAAAATTCATAAATTATCAATAATTTTAAGATTTACTCAATGAAATAAATTACTTCGCTTTCTATTTCTTAAAGTTGAACTCGCGCAATTTTGGCTTTCTTGAGTTGAAACATTGCCTATAAGAAATACTTCATGCTGATTAGTACTAATTCAAAACAAATACTATAAAACTAAAGAAAAACTTTACCAATGTTTTGCGGTACACAACCACTATTTATACTACCTATTGGCTCCGGTGTTGTTTTACTTTGAGATTGTTGATCAATTTGCTTAGGTACAGTTACTTCGGCGTCTCTTAACATTGTAAAACTTTCGCCAGCTTCCAAACAAAATTCAACAAATTCCTCTTCAGCGGGTGCTTTAGGAGGGGACTGTGGTCCATCTTGGCCTAGTTCATTTAAGAACGAAGGCCCAGCACCCTCAGCTATCTGTAGCTTTAAAAAGTTTTATCGAAAGTAATAATTTATATGTTTTCAACAGTCAAATTAATTTTCTTTGATTTAAAAATGCCATTTCGAAAAATCAATTTAATCTAGTATTACCTCTGGCTCTTGTGTATTTTGAATGGCAAACCCTAACTCCATAACCTCTGCGTTACCTTCAACACACATTTCACCGATAATTAAAAGTAGCCGCTTTTATAACTCCGATAATTCCAATGGGCTTTTCTCTCCACCCCCAGTGCAACGAGCAGAATTTTTTATAGATGCAGCCCTGCTTTTCACGTCAGATTTCCAGTCTGCCCAAGACTAAAAATAATAGAAATATTTAGATGTGTAATCATTTTACACAAACAGTCAACCAACCTTCCTCCACTTTTTGATGTCTTTAGTCGCACCCAATCCATCAGCATTTAAGATTTCGGCTAATTGGTTCCATAATTTATCTTGAGCTGCTTTGGTGAATTCTGCGGTCAATCTCCCAGAAACCAACTCAGGGTGAGCCTCCAAATAATCTAACAGCATTATACGCTGTCTTTCTGATATCCTAGTGCCACGTGGAGCCATCGTATACTAAAATACGAAACAATAAATATCACGAATAATAATTTTGAAAATGTCTATTTGAAAACATTGGTGTTCATACTAGTCAATTTACCAAGGCTTACAAATAAAGCAGCTCAAAAACTCCCCTCTTCACTCCAAACGTACTCCTACATATAACAATCGATATTTTAACTTCTAACCGTTCATACAATAGTAATTATATTATCACTTACCTCAAACTTTGTAAAAAAAACTTTGAAATTTAATATAACAAACAATAACACAGTCGAAGGCACGAGAAATGAAATACCCAAGAAAAGAAATGAGAAAACGTCGTCTACTACAAAAATTGATTATCATTACTGTGATTGGTCCTCGTGACCATCCATGTAGGATGAAAAAAAAACATCCTATCATCCTATACCGAAAACCCCGATCCGTCTCTCACCGAAGAGAGAGTAAACGAACGCGGTAAGGAGCACGTTTAGAATTGCTCCTTTTTCGGGTGGCAGTAAATATTCGTTACGGGCTTTTCGTTAGCCCGATCGTTAGGAAATTTTCGGTAGCGTAACGAACGTCTCAGAATAGGACCCACCTGCTGGTCTCTATTTAAATGTCGCATACCCTCATCTAGGGGCATCGCCTGATGCTTCGGTATGTTGCGAATACTGTGGTAAAGGGTTAATAGAAATAAAGTGCCCTTTCACTAT
The DNA here is from genome assembly GCA_019434445.1 of Phalangium opilio. Taxonomy (NCBI): domain Eukaryota; kingdom Metazoa; phylum Arthropoda; class Arachnida; order Opiliones; family Phalangiidae; genus Phalangium; species Phalangium opilio. Next base: position 260,436 of record JAEQBA010002642.1, read on the forward strand.
GAGAGACAAAGCATACAAAGATTTTGATTCTAAACATTGTTTGTCTGGAAACGTGACGCTAAAAAGAACCCACGAATATTTTTACCAAGTTCAAGCGCAACTGTTAGTAAATGTAAGGTCTTACGCTGATTTGGACTAAGGTGGATTTTTACATTCAAAGAATTTTGGATAGTTATGGAACCAAAGACGCAAGATTTCTTAAAACTGGCAATTTTGCCAGAACTTCTAGCCAAAAGTTTTACAAGAACGTCAAACGCTCCTCCTGTTACCCAAACGTGCAACGATACAGTGACCTTTGACAAAAAAAAACAATCCTTTGATGATCGATATAATTTGAAAAAGGAACCCAACAACCCCGCAGGAAAAATCGCCCTTTCTTATAAATCTATTTCGAAATGTCCTAACGATCCCCAAACCCATTTTGGCCACAAAAACTGTGATAAAACATAAAGTACCTTAGGCTCCACAGTCAAAAACCAGTTTAATGATGGCTCCTCCGTCAAAACCCACTACAATGGAGGCTCCTCCGTCAAAAACCAGTTTAATGAAGGCACCTCCGTCAAAACCCACTACAATTAGTACCATTCAAAAACCAAACATGACGTCCAATTCCATATCAAAAACCCAATTATAAGTTTAGGGACTATGACATTAGCTACAGTAGTTTCAAAACCACATTCAACTTTGATTTGATTTCAAAAACTGACGGTCATTTTGCTACCACGTTGGCACTCTCCAAAGCTGCGACAAACAAGCCAATTCCACAAAATGACTCAACACCGAAAGAGAAAGGGCGTGCGAAGGTGAAAACTGCCCAATTAACTGGCATCACACTCAATGTTTAAAAATTAAAAGAGATCCAAAAGGGAGATGGTTCTGCCCTGAGTGTGCCAAACTTAATCGAGAAGCGAAAAGAAAAAACCAAAGAACAAGTCATAAACTAAATAATAGAAACGGGATTAGCAATAATTTAAAAATAAAATTTTTAGATATAAGTTATAAGAATAAAATTAAGCTTCTTAGCATAAAAGTACTCTATATATGTGATACCAAAATATTATGCTAATGGCCATTTGTTATGAAAAAGGTAACAATAAATGAGTTTAAAATTATTACAGAATCAATTACTTTTATTGAGAGGGGTGAAGCGCTACAAATATAATCAAAAGGGACAGCAGACGGGATCAGGTTTGTTAGGACAGCGCAAACTACAGCAATTTTATCAAGAGTAGCCATTTCTTCTTCAGGAGCTACGTGAAGCAAAGCAATAGGAAGTTTGGTAAACAAAATCGTGTATTTCTGCCTAAGTTCCCCTTTACCCTCTCAACATGGATTCGGACTTAAGTAAGTTTTCTAGTTGATTCTACATCTTGACGTGATAATTATTTTTTCCTTTTGTAAAGTTGGGTATATGACAGTTGCATAATAAAAGCCTACAGAATCATCAATGTTAAATCCGCTATCGGCTAAAACCATAGCCCGGAATGTTCTGTCATGTGCTTGTTACTTACTCTCCCCTTCCCACCCTTTAGAAATAAAACTTATTGATCCTTGTGGAGTTT
>JAEQBA010002643.1:0-25199 GCA_019434445.1 Phalangium opilio
GTATGTAATAAATCTGAGTTTCATGTCAGGTATTTTTCCGGAGTGTTAAAGCAGGTGATAAAAGTAACCTGTCGAATTAGACTAATCTCGGTTCTTAGTCATATATCAAAGATCTTCGAGAAAGCAATGAAAAAGAGATTGGTTTGGTTTCTTAGAAAAACATAGAATTATCTCGTGAGGGTGGGGCATATAATGAAATCGTTAAGATGTTAGTTCTGCGATACCTAACATGTACGACCACAATACAATTCTGTTACTTTAAGGGCAATAAGATCCATATCCCTATTTGCGCAAATAATGGCCGCCTTCCCAACTCCTGACGCACAAAACGTCCTTACATTAAGAGAGAAGCCAGCTATACTTCCCGAAAGCAGATAAGGTTCCTGGGTAAAGACTAGATCTAATTGATCAGACAAATTTGCTGTTGCAATTGATTTGGACCTATTCAAATTAATTTGTAGACACTTAAAGGGCGCGAAATTCTTAAACCTATGTTACTCCCTTCGCGGTTAGGATCTGGACTACCCATAATCCACACGACCTTTCCTATACTCTAACGCAAAACGATAACTAGGACAGTGCATATCGAGCGCCCCATGATTAGTACGATATTCTGTTCCTCTCGTCGCATTGCTTTCTGAGCAGTTCTTACATTGCTTAGTTTCTGATTTACAGTCTTTGAAGACGTGGTTCCCCCCCAGGATGTGCATAAGTGTACAGTATTTTACATTTTTGGAAGTGTGACCAATCCCGCAACACATGAAGCACCGCTAAATTTTAAAAAATTCTTTTATAGGACAGATCTCCCACCCCAAATTAACTTTCCCTAGTCCAAGCAGACCTTTAAACTTATTTGGAGTAACCTCAAAAACAAAATTCATATTAAGTTCTTAGATGCATGACTAAAGAGCAGCTTTAGGTCGGCTGTTACTAGTGCGCCGTTACTTGTGCTACGATGGCTCCGACTACTTCCTTTTCAAGTAAGTCAGGGCTGTTACTAGTGCGCCGTTACTTTGTGCTACGATGGCTCCGACGACTTCCTTTTCAAGTAAGTCAGGGCTAACTTCTCTAATTATAATTTTTGGGTTATACCTACTAGAGCTATAAACTATTAATTTGTCTTTTAGGACATCCGAGGATTCTATGGCCGCCTTGAGTGTTTCCAAGCTATCTAAGGTCTCTAAGTGAATGACTTCACCGTTATTTCTACATGGTCTAATATTTTTGACTGATATACCTAAATTACCAGGTTAAAGTTGGCTTTTAATAATTTAATTATTTCCTCGGAGGTGGTCGCATTGCTGCTAGTCCCCTGTTCTGGTTCAACATTCTCAGTGGTCGCGGTGCTACTAGTCCCTTTTTCTCCGTCGTATTCGCTGTAATAACTGGGCGCTGCTCTTTGGGTAAACTATTAGGGTAAAGTCTCTAGGACGAACTTAGGCTCCTTAGTTTTTCCTTTACTTGGTGTTGCGGTGTTATTATCTTTATTGTTTTGGGTTATTGTTGCTACTTTTATCATTGGTATCTACACTTTTTATTATCGCTAATTTTGTTAGAGTTAGAGTTTAATCTTCTGGCTTTTTTACCCTTGTTACTATTACTGTCATTACTAGTGTTCCTATTATTGCTCGGGGTGTTTGAATTTGCAACTGATCCGTTTCGCTTTTTCCTAGTGACTAATTTATACTCTGCGTTGCTTGGTGTTTGCGAAGCGCATTCCTCTTCCGCCCCTGGACTAGCTAAGAGATTTATATATTCCTTACCTATTTCAGGTCTGACTTCTGAAGCGCACGCCGCTCTAAAATTAGTTAACAGTGCTACCTGACTCTCTAATTTTGCGACGTCTAGGGTTTGCATCTGAAACACGGTGAAAAGCTCTTCGAAAATCGCGAGTATTTCACCACCTATAATTTTACGCTTAGATGTAGATGTGAAACTTAGATGTAGGCATGTTTGTATGGAAAACTACACACCCCCTGTCCCATGGTGCTTCTTATATCTCAGATAAGCTAGTTCCCAAATGGGATGGCCCTTATCGCGTCATCGAGCGGTTGGATGATTTACGCTACGGGCTGGAGGAAAAGCTACTGGTAAACGATCGTTGGAAAATATAGCTTATCTCAAGCTATATAAAAAAATCGATCAGTCCTTACCGTCATCTATACAAGAACCCGACCAGGAAGATCCGCCTTCAGGACCATTGCACCCGACTGAGTCAGAAGGCGTTCCTGGTGATCCAACACTTCCACAAGAGTCGTCCCATACCAGTCCACGATGTTACACCTTAAGAGACTTGGCCTGTGCCAGTCCTTGCCCTCCTCGTCCAACTGCTCCAGAGAAGACGCCTTCTGTAACACTTCGTCCACGTGTTGAGTCTCATACTGATCGTTACGATGATCATGGTCCTGTTTCACCACGGCCTGGTCCGAGTTTGGCACCACAGTATGTACCACCACCGGATCTGGGAGAACCTGCTCGGATACCGCCATTACGACTGAAACGAAAACGTCCTGCCACTTCGTCGTCGACGGCAACGGAATGAGAAGTCTCCTCTCCCAAGTTGGCTCGAGTTGGTAGACTTTCTGATATATCGGAAGGTACTGGCTTGGGTGTTGTTAATGAAGATCCTGCACCTGAGGAAGCCGTCTCGGCACCTGTCGCAGTGTCTTCCCCTCAGCTTCTTCTACAACATCCTTTTCTTACCCCTCAAACCATACGACCGTTTCGACATGGTTAGACCAGAGAAGTGGTGCAGCGGCGGATAGTAGAAAAAATGAACATTACTATTATTTGTAGAAAAAATGAATATTACTATTATTTGTAGAAAAAATGAACATTACTAATATTTTTTAAAAAAATAATAATAATATCTGTAAATTACAAAAAAAAACATAAAGAATCATTATTTACAAAAAAATCAGATATAAGCAGCGATGTCAAAAATTTAGTTTATATTGTAACATAGCTGCCAGAATCAACTTAGTTTCTACTCATTTTTTCTGGCAGGGCACATCGACTTTATGCCACAAATGGGATTATAGAATCAGCAGATTTATTATTCAATTAGTTTTAAATCTCTCCTAAGACGGAGTCGCTTTTGTATTTGAGTCTGTTACGGGAAAATAAAGTATTATTGAAATTGGATAGAACTGTTAGTTGTCTTAATTATTTTATGGCCCTCGGAAAGATTTTCCTTTTATCTGGAGGGTTACATAAATGTCGCCCGAACAGGGAGTCGAAGTGAGTTAGGGCATAAGCCTCGGTTTTGCCCCTTCAAAACATTGTTTATCATCGTAAGTATTATACGCCCCCCCCCACGTGCGACATTAATCCTCGGCTCCCACGTTCATAAATTAATTAAAGTTAATGGTTAATTAAAGTTAATGGTTAATTAATAATTAATTAAATCTAAATTAATCGTGACCTTTTTGAATTATTAACGAGAAATAAAACTATCCTTGACTTTAGTTCACTAAATTAAGAGAACTTACTTAATTTTTTAAATATACTTAAATTAAAATAACCTAATGAAGACATTTTAGCAGCCTTGCCTCTTCTTTTCCGAGGACATGCTTTACATTGGTATAGGGATTTAATCCGCCAGTACGATGATATCTGTACTGCTAAACCAAATCACCCTCACCTGGCTTGGAAGACTTTTAAGAGACACTTTAAGGCCCAATTTAGAGATTTAGAAGCTGACACAAGGATTAGACTAGAAATTTCTCAAGGGAAACAGAAGGATAAGGAAGCGGTGGAAGATTTTTAAAGTTAAATTTAGGAATGAATCATCCTCTTTCTAAAAAAGAGAGAGTTCCCATAATTAAGAGTAATTTAAACGATGAACTAAGAACTCCTCTTCTCTTTTTACAAATGTCTACAATGGAACAATTGAGGAATGCCAGTAGGAAGGTAGATAAAAATATCCAACAGACCAGGCGTACCGAGAAAAAGAGAGAAAATCTCTTCCAAAATCAAAGAATCCTGAAAAGGCTAGCATGTCTTACCCTTATAATTAGGGTCCTTCGCATGTTTCTTATTCCCAAGGGAAATATCAAAACCCGTATTATCCTCCTACTTCCCCTCCACATCCAAAATGGGAATATCCCGTACAACCTATAGATTCTAGAACTAGAACTAAAGTCTAGAACACTTCTAGTGGTCAGAGAACTTTCATTAGGAATCCTAACCGGAGATGAAAATCTCCTAGTCATAAATTAAGCCAATCACACCCACCTTCACGCGTTGTTAGGTGTTATAACTGTCAAAAAAGTCCGGAAACCTCGCGCCCTACTGCTCAGAAAAAAATACTGGCAAGTAGGGAGAAGTTCAGACGGGAGAGTTCTCTCGCGGTCCCTCTCCCTCTCCCGATGCCCAATAACCAATTCTATAAAGAAGCGTGTCGCATTCCCTTATAAAAGATTCAGTTTATAAAACGGTTACTTTTCCTGTTAATTTTGAATTCGCGATATTACACGAAAAAATAGATAGAGGGGCAGATGCTTCTTTTGTAAGTTTAGATCAATGGCAAAAGGTTTGCAAATATATAAATTTTTCAGATATTCCTGAAGATGAACAATTAGATTGTGTAGTTTGGGGCATCGGCTGTTATATTTTTACTAAGTATTCTCATGAGGTAGAGTTTTCTCTTAAATCAAATGGGATTGAAAAATAATTTAAATTTTAATTCTATATTGTTCCTTCCCTCACTAGTGACTTTATATTGGGACAAGATTTCCATGAAAAATAGACGGTCAAATTAGATTTTGAATCTTCACTATGTTTAGTGGGTAACTTTAGGATCCCTTTTTCAATTCCAACAGAATAGGATCCAATAAATAAGGAAATTTTAGATAACATTAGGAAACGGTTTCCGCAGCCCCTATTTTTTTATGAACAGCGTCTTTAATTAGAATCCCTATTATAGAAATTCCCTGAATTGTTTTCAGATAAAGTAGGAAGAACAGGTTTAGTCCTCCACGAGATTCATACGGGTTCTAGTCCGCTGATAAAATCTCAACCTTATCGAGTTAACGATCAGAAGGAAAACTAACTGAACAACATGTTAGGGAAATGCTAAATGACGGCATCATTAGAACTTCCTTATCTCCTTGGGCTTCGCCCGTAGCTTTAGTTGATCAAACGAAACAGGGAAAACTCTAACGATTTAGTATTTATTACAGAAAACTAAATAGTGTTACCATTAAGGACCCTTATCCCTTGCCCAACATAGAGGACATGCTAGCCAGAGTGGGAAGACCAAACTATATAACCACCCTTGACCTAAAATGAAGTTACCAGCACCCAAAATGTAGACCAAAAACGGCTTTTGTGGCTCATATGGTAAAGTACGAGTTTTACGTTCTCCCTTTTGGGCTATGTAAGGCCCCTAGCTCTTTCCAGCGGTTAATAGAGATTTTTAGAGACACTGATTACTTCCACTTAATTGACTATTTAGACGATTATATCCCCCTTAGTAAAGATGGGAATCAAAACTTCACGTGTTTGAAATATATATATATTGAAGGAATCGGATCTCACCCTTCAGTTGAAGAAATGTCGTTTCGCTCAAAGCGAACCTATAATTTTGGTCACATTGTTAATGAAAACAGAGTGCATATAGAACCGTCAAAAATTGAAGCTATTAAAAAACTCCCTCCACCAAAAAATATCAGGGAAGTTCAGAGATTTTTAGGGATGGCAGGATGACACAATAGGTTTATTAATCAATATTCGCAGAGAGTAGCTCCTATCAACCAAAAAAAATTAAAAATCAGAAATTTAATTGGGATACCGAACAGCAGAAAGCATTCGAAAGGATCAACGAAGAAATTTGGAAGGCTCCGCCTTTAGCTTCTTTTAGAAGGGATTCTCCATGCATTTTAACTATATATGCTAGTGATGCAGGGTTAGGTGCCCTTCTATCCCAAATTCAAGATAATATAGAAGTCTCTATAGCTTATGCTAGCACAGAACTTAAAGATGCAGAAACAAGGCACTCCATTAGCGAGAAAGAATGATTAGCTATTTGTTGCGCAGTTAAAAAATTTAGACCCATTTTAGAAGGTCGAAAATTTACAGTTCTCACTGACCATTAAGCTTTACAGTGGTTATTTTTTATCAGGGAACCAAATTCTCCTCTAGTTAAATGGGCAATGTACCTTCAAACTTTTGATTTTAAAATGAAACAAAAGAAAGGAGTAAAGATTGTGGTAGCTGACGCTTTGTAGAGGACCCCGATAAACGTCGTAAGTTTAAGCCTTAGTTCCTCCCTTTCTCAATCTACTATCATTCAGGATCCAACTAGTAGAAGTTTAAGTTATCAAATAAATAGTAGTACAACAACATCCTCTAGTAACACCGAGCAAGGTCAAGTATGTCCCCCAGGTCCTAGAGCCTTATATTCAGTTTTCACTTTGGAAGACGTGAGACAATCTCATAGGGAAGACCCTTTTGCTTCTCCCATAATAACTTCCTTAGAAGATCCTAACCCAGTTAGGCATAAATTGTTTGAGCTCATGACTAGTCTTCTGTATAGAAGACCTTACAGGAATTATCCTGAAAAAAATTTATTTACCACCCCTCTTAAGACTAAATCGAGTAATGGGCGAGCTAATATCATTCTATATAGGGAATCATCATGAGCGATGGGATGAAACCCTGGACCTTCTTCAATTTGCTATTAATTCAGCACCCCTTGAAACCCCTTTCTTTTTGAATTTAGGGCGGGAGCCACATCTCCCTTGGGATTTGGATATTGAAGAACCTATTCAGGACCCTGATGACCCCGACCGTACTGAAGCTTTAAAAGTTCTAAAGGAACAATTAGAATTCCGTAATGAGTTATCTAAGCTTAAGCTCATCAAAAGAAATACTACGACCTCCGTCATGAGCCTCTAGAATTTGAGGTTGGATCATTAGTATGGATGGAAAGCCATCCCATATCAAGTACAACTGGTCAAATTATGAGAAAACTCAGTCCTAAATGGGCAGGTCCCTTTAAAATAGTTGCCAAACATTATTCAATTAAAAATGAATATATTTATTAAACAAAAAATTTTTTACAAAATGAATTTAGTAATCTCTTTATAAACACTTTTTAAATTGTGATATTTGTACTCTTTTAAAAATATAACACTGACAAAATTTTAATTTTTAAGCTTTGGAATTATTCAAAAACAATGAATTTATTACAAAATGAATTTAGTAATATATTTTCAATCTTCGTCCTCTTTGAGATTATCGTCTATATACAAGGAATAAAATTAGGAAATTAATTAGGAAATTATATTTAGGGAACTAATAATTTCACCCTCTCCTTACTCCCCGCAAACTCGAGGTGAAAAGTAACTAGAAGTAACTCGGTTTCTTTCTCTGTTACTCTCTGTAATGTGGAATTAACAAGTAACTTGAAAGCAACTCGGTTACCTTCTCGGTTACTCTCCGCGAATTCTAGAAGAAAAATTATTTCAAAGTAACTGGGTTACTTAAGTAACTCGGTTACTTTCTCGGTTGAATGGATCGTCAAAATAAATTTGTAACATTCTTCGATTAAAAATGAATATATTAAACAATGAATTTGTTAAAACATTAATTTAGTAATCTCTTTTTAAACACTTTCTAAATATATTTGTACTCTTTTAAAATATAACACTGACAAAGTTTAATTTTTATACTATGGAATTATTCAAAATCGATGAATTTATTACAAAATGAATTTAATAATATCTTTTCAAACACTTTTTAAATAGTAATATTTGTACTCTTTTAAAATATTACACTGAATAAATTTTACTTTTTAAACTTTGGAATAATTTCGAAACTACTATCAGAGTCTGAATGTTTTCACTCTGACTTTTATTACCGATGAAATCACTTTCATTTTCTTCGTCCTCTTTGAGATTATCGTCTATATACAAGGAATAAAATCAGGAAATTAAATTTAGGAACTAATAATCTCACCCATACCATTAGACTCTTCGTTTGCAACTGACTCCTTCTCACTAAAATCGTCTTTCTCCTCTTCTGCTTTTTATCCTTCTCCCATTTTTCCTTTTCTTCTTTGTCTCTTAAGTTTAGTAGTTTATCCTTTTTGGCATTTTTTTGTTCATCCTCTTTGGTATTGTGCCTTTTCTGCTTTTCTACCATTTTTTTACCTCTTGCACCTTTTTTTCTTTTGTCCTCTTCAAAATTTTTTCTTTCTTCCTCTTGTTGTCCTCTTTCAATTTTTTTTATTTCTTCCTCTTGTAACTTCTTTCTTTTGTCCTCTTGAATTTTTTGTATTTTCTCCTCCTCTATCTTTCTTTTGTTCGACGTAAGCTTTGACTTTTCAATTACATGATCATTTGGAATTTCATTTTTAGTTTTGCCGCTCTTTAGAGCTGGAAAACTATTGTTCCGCCCTCTGTTGGCTGGACGGCTGGTCGGCAGGTCGGTAGGTCGGCATGTCGGCTGGCTGGATTTTGGTGTGACCTGATGAGATTCGTCATAAATAAACTTTTTAAATTTCAAATTTCCCGCGAATTTTCGACTCGAAATTCATCCGTAGTTCACGCTACACCTCATAGGTGGCGTAACGTATTTAATTTCAATTGAAATTATTATTCCCGTCGGTGCCGGGCTTCGAACCCGCCATGTCCCAATCCATACGAGACGTCAGTGAAGACGCCCGAGCGAGCGCGTTACCACGAAGCCACGCTTGCTTAGTACAAAACCCGAGTTAAGTTAGACTGTAGAGTAGAGAGAGGTAGAAGTTTGTGGATCCCCACCCACCCTCCCCTTCCCGACGCGCGGCAACCAGCTGCGGCTGGATTTTGTAAGTGGGAGAGGAGAGAGAGTAGAGAGAATGACTGCCTAGCGCCCGCCAATAATTTTTAGCAATGCGATTTAAATCAATGAAACATACTCATTTAAAGTTAAATAATTATAATTAGCTAATATGATTATTATATTTAAAAAAATTATATTATTTAAGTAATAAATTTAACGATAGTTGTTGAGAGATTCAATAGAGGGCAACATGAGATGTCATAAATAGACTGCGAAGTTTGCGAACTCCGTCTAGTTTGTTGTCTGCCTATTGCAAGGTGGATGATCGATGATTAGTTTAATCAGGTGTTTAAATGTAACTTGATTCCGGCGATACCATTAATGACAAACGCAATCAACATACTCATGGTTTAATTAAAGTTAATTAAATTGAATTGCTCAAAGATAATTATAAAATTAAATCAACAACTCAACTATCTGCTCAACGATAATTTGGCTAGTTTTTGTCAGATTTGCTGTTTATTTAAACGTAATTAAACAATGGTTAAATACTGCAGCGTGTATGGGTGTAAAAATAATGAGTGGTGTCCGCTTTCACCAATTTCCGCGCGACGTTAAATTGTCGAAACAATGGGATATAGCTTTAAAAATGGGTAAACCACACACCAAGTCCATGGTTGTCTGCTCCCTTCATTCCGAAATATGAACATTCAGGTATGTTTTAAGCGTATAATATTAATTTAAAACCAATTATAATTAGAGTTATTATTGTAGATAAGTTAAGTTACCCTCCCAGACTTTTTACCTTTGGCTGTTCCTTCCAAAAAACTCCCGTTAAGGAAACATGATCAACAATAGTTCAAGGCTAATGGGAGATTGGAAAGACTGAAAAAACAAGAGGTTACAAGTAAACCCTTACAATTTTGTCGCGCTTTCTAATGTATTTTAGCAATGTATAATGAACTCCATATTGATATAATAGCAAAGGATAATTATTACAAAAACTATATTTAGGCACTGTATAATTAATGCCTTACTTATATACAGTAACATTGCTAATTAATATTGAAATCGTATAAAGAATATCTCCTCAACAAAAGCCGAGATACAACAAACCCCAAAAAATCCTTATTTCTCAGCCTGTTATGGCTACAATGACAGGGAGCCGAACATAAAGAGGTCACACAAAAGACACGTGTTCTTGGAATGACCCATATTAGTTTAAAACACGTTTCCGCACAATTTAAATGAGATCATAGTGTTTAGCAGACGGCATAATGAATTTTAAACTTTTTAGGACGGTCTGAGACAAGGACTAGGCAATATCCCCGTCGGCGTTACAGCGTCACTTTCGGCGTAAATGAGCCAAATAACGATGAAACCGAATTAAAAATAACGATGAAACCGAATTAAAAAATTAAACACCGTTAGCGGAATGCAGTGAGCAACAAAAAGTGTCGAGTCCGCACGTTTAATTACCGAAATTCAAAGAATAACAGCGAAAACATGAGAGTGGAGGTATTTTTAGTAAGGTCTCAAACACAGTTATAGAAAAGCCCCGTCATGAGTCCCGAGGAACAAACAATACGAGCTTTTCCAAGACCTATGGCAAAACGCTGCCAGTAGGTAAAACCAAAAGACGGCGATAAATTATGCCGTAAAAATTTTTTACCGGAAATGATTAGTTAAAAAGTTATAGCAAAAAGAAAATTGGCATATATTAGCGTATGTGGAGGGTCCCGGTCAGGCTGGGAAATAGCACACTTCCTCTGGTCCAAAACCAGTTTATTAATTGCTTGGACAAGTTTTTTAATTCAAGAAGTGGGGGTTACTGGTCCTCGGGACCAGTTTATTAATTGCAAATCTATTGGAGAGCAAAGGCTGGGACCAGTCCGGAGACCAGTAAATAATTTCAGACACTAGGGGGTCACTGGTCCAAAGGACTAGTTTAAAAAATATCCTTATTTCCCAGCCTGGTCCCGGTGTAGCCGGGAGCCGATAAAACGTGTACCGCGCATGCGCGCTTGTATACAAAAGCTAGAGATAAATATTACGCCGAGCACTGCAGGTTTTAGCTTGGTCCAAAAATCAAACGAAGCCAACTCGATCACGCGCTCAGCAAAAAAAATCCTTATTTCTCAGCCTGTTACGGCTACAATGCGGCTCTGGAGCAATGAGATAGATCTCTATGAGATAGATAGAGTTACAATTCAAATACTCGCGTATGCGTATTTTATTTAACACGTTTAAAAACTATCTTGACAGCTTGTTACACAGATTATAGCAGCAGACGTTAATAAAAAAAGTTCTTAGGGTGGCGCCACCCGTATTTGATAAAGATTCATGCTCGATAAAAGGTGTATTGCGAAACGTCGATCTCGAGATCTCACGTTGTGACTCTAGGTTTCATATATATATTCTATCTCATTGCTCTGGAGTAGTTTAAAGAGAGCGAAGGCGAGACGACGACGAAGGCGGAGCTGACGACGAAGGCGGAGCTGACGACGAAGGCGGAGCTAATCTTCCGTTTTTATGTCTTTTATGTCTCCGTAATATTTTTTCTCCATCATAGATGGCGACAAAATAAAAAGGAATCAGCTCTCACAATCTCCAACTTTGCATGCAAGTGAAACAGCTGAAATAAATGGACCAGCAGACGCAGAAATTCTGGCTGAAAGATTGGGGATTGATACGGTTCAACAAACTACCGAGGAAACTACGACCGACAAATGCACCACTCCAAACCCCAATGATAAATCAGGGTTGCCACGGGTCTGGGAATTTGAAAATGGGCCAAAAAGGTTTCAGACCTCAAATCATTTTAAATTAACTCTTACGCAGTTCCCAAGCTTGTTAAAACCCGTGAAAAAAAATGCAAATGAATAATGCACCCAAGACTCGTGAAAATTTGTAAAACAATTTTATTTAATAAATTTGTAAGATTCTATCACATTTTAAGGAACTTAAAAATATCACTTCAGCCTTATTTGCGCCATTATTTTTCCATTTCAAATAATTTGGAATGTAGTAATTAAAATAAGCAAAAAAACCTTTTGAAATAAGTAATTTGTAATCTTGGTTAATTGATTGTTAATAAATTTTTGGTCTTTAGGCACATATAACAAAACAATCATCTTCCAGTTTGAATAAATTACATAATGACAACTTTGAAGTCCTAAAAGGGCCAAACTAAGTTGCACTTGCCCATAATACATTTGTTTGGGTTTCAAAGAAAATGTTCTGTCCTTCTTGATTACGTAAGGAGTTTTCTTGAGGACTGTTTCTAAGTTTCCTTTTTCACCAATGACTGGACACCAAATTATCGTTGACTAGACCGTCAGGGGAACACCCCAAGAATCGATAAGAAGGGTTGACTTCAAACCAATCTTCGTTACTTTTAAATTAGACTCTTTTTTAAAGCAACAAGAGTTTTTTTCGTTTATAATTCCATACTGTGTGAATTCATTTTCTTTAAAGTTTGACTGAAGAGCTTTTCGAATTTTTTCAGTAGGATCTTTTGGAAAATATGTGTAATGCTCGTAGCAATTTTGACAAGAGAGAGAGCAACAGGTACTAAACCAATGCCTACGAGATAGATAGAAAGCCTGAGCACGGTCCCCTTTGAGCTGGGGAAAGATAGGGGATCTGGCCTGCTTGTTTTTGCGCGTTTCTGGCCTCAGGTGGCGCTTCTATGTGACACTTTTATTTTTAAATATTTCGTTTCCCGCCAAAAATGTTAGAACGAAAAAATCTTTCGAAATTATTACACAAAAATGTTTTTCATAACAATTTTTAATTTTTAAATAAATTCTTAAGTTGGATAAAGATACTTACCGAAACTCGTGACAAATTGTAGTATATTATTAGAAGTTAGGTAAAAAAAGACATTTTTACCAGTTTACAAATTTTAATTAAAAACATTTTTATTAATTCAAGAAGTTTAATTAAAACATGTTTTAATTTTTTTGGTTTAATTATGAAGTTCTCATAATCACAACAATATTAAAAAATTTTTAATCCTTAAGGTGTATGAACTAAATTAACGAAACTTTGGACTATTGCTTTTAAAAGCATATTTTTACCAAATTACTAATTTTGAGTGAATTAAAACTAACAAATACTTAATATACTGACCAAAAATATCACTAATTACTCAAATGTATTGCAAATTGACTTAGAAAGAACGAAAAATTTCACCCAAATTACTCAGTTTGAGGAAACGAATCACATTGTTTGAGTTAAATAAATCACATTGTCTGAGGTAAATAAATCACATAGTTTTAGGTATACAAACCAAATATAATTAAAGTCTAACATAAAGAAATCACGTATGTCTAAAGTTTGAGGACTTTCCTTGATAAAGGTTTACTGTGGAGCTTTTTCCTATGATCATTTTCATCTGTTGTATTATTTGCATGGTTTGTTAGTAAAGGACGAATAAATTTTTCCAGCATAATTTCTGCTAATGCACTATCACCACATTTGCATGACAATGCGATTTTGAAGTGAGGGAAAATAATGCTCTTGTAAGCATCTAATGTTTTGTTCCTTGGAAACAGGTGTAAGGATGCGCTTATGAAATCTAAAACTAAACTTAACAAATTCACAAGATATCGATTCGGATACTTTAATCCTCCACGATCATTGGCGTTTATTAATGTGTTAATTGGTGAATTGGTCATTGTACCACTAATTCGCTCTAGGCAATCAAAGCATTGTGTGTTTTCCTCGGCAACTTTGAGAACATAACCTCCAACATGGGTAACGCTTATATTTTTAACAGATATTGAAGTGTGGTCTGCAATTTACAAATTAATGAGACAATATTCCTAAACATATAAAGGGCGTTTCTCAAAGATCTGTCAGAAATTAAAGGGGGTGTTCTTTGTCCAATTGCTAGTCGAAAATGTTCTGTGAGCCACCAAGACTCTTATTTTATTCTTGAGTTTGTAGTTAGCTCTCCCAACCTTCTGAATAAGTGTCTTTGGGCGCCTAGACCTGACACAAGGACTTGCTTGTGTTGATGCATCTTTAAGAGTGGTAGTAATATCTATAATAGGAACATTTCTTTTATCTTCAATAGGAACATTTCTTTTATCTTCAATAGGAACATTAATCAGATCTTGCTTGAAAACATGAATTTCATCTTCATTAGGAACATCAATCAGATCTTGATTGCAAACACGAATCTCATCTTTGTTAGGAACATCAATCATATTTGATTTGAGAACAAATACATCCTCTTCATTAGGAACAGCTTTGGGAGAGTGATGATTTTCTTCATCCAGAGATATGTCAAAATTTGGCATTGGTGGTACATTGTATGGCAAGATTAGACTTGATGTGAAAATGTTTCGATTAGTAACTTGAATTTCATTTGTAACATCTGGAGTAGAGTTAAGAATAACTTTCTGGCGATAGTGTTTATTTTTGTCATCCAGGGATACGTCAAAATTTTCAGTTGTACAATTGATGGAGCATGTGATGAGAGCGTCACTTAGATTTCTCCTAGCACCATAAAATTTATTTAATTGACAATTTGCAATTGGTGATAATGGTGTTGAGTCACAGCGATTACGTTTTTTCGCAACCATGGCTGGTGAGCTTTCAGTTTCGTTCAAAATTACTGGAACCGCAAATGGCAATAACCTTCTTTTCTTTGGACAGGATACACTGAAATCAGTGTTTTTAAAATGTTTGCTGCAAATTCTGGTATCATTATTTATTAGTTTTTCATAAATTATTGTATCCTCATCTACTGTAATCCCGTATATAGAACAAATCCATTTGTTTCTCAACTCTTTATCGCTCGGAAAAGAGTGAAAACTAACATTTTCATTTTCGTGACTTTCGTCTAGTCCTCTCTTTTTCTTCTTTCGATTACATTCATTGCAAGCTGGCACGATGCATTTGACCATTTTTAACTAATATATTTTAATAATATTCCAGATCTAAGAAATTTGCAGAGAATTACACTGAAATAAGAAATAAATATACTGCCTTTAGCATCAGCCTCTGATAATTTAAATTGCTAGGCCTTGGCTATAATAAAGTTGTCAAAGCCAAACAACTACAAAACCACTTAATAACGCGTTTAATGAAACCGTGATTAAAATTATAGTTATTTTAAAGATATTCGATATTATTTATACAATTTGTAATTTTCTTTAGCTTACCTATAATTTCGAGCCAACACAACTCATCTCGTGATTTTTCGTCCGTGCCCCGCTGAAGCAGACGATGGAGAGTCCGTTATGCCGCGAAAATATTTCAAATATAAAAAAGTGACACTCCAGAGCGCCTCTGTTGGCCAAAGCGGGCGAATTAAAATATCAGAAAATATATATTTTATGAGCAAGGTGCTCAGGCTTTCTATCTATCTCGTAGGCATTGACTAAACAAAACAAAACAGTATGACCAATTTTATACTCGTGTTATGACCAAGGCTTAAGAGTTTACATAACTAATCTGGTTAATATTAGGGTGATTAGGTTTTCAACACTTACCATTTTTGAAAATATTCTCTTCTGAAAATTGTGGTTCATTCATTGCAAAAACTTTCGAGTACTAATTTTCATTTGGCACTTAATTATAAGTTTAAACGTCACATACACTGCCGTTGATGCTACAGGTCTCAGGCCTGCCATTTTTGTTTCACCTAGATCAAGCTTCGCGTTTTCTCCGGACGATGGCACTAGTGAAACTTTTCGTTCTAGGCGCGGAATCTGAGAAAAATTTCCTCACTAAGTTTTTACTTTCGCGCGTTTTAGAGGTTCGGAAAAGTATTGGTCCGACCCTGGCTGGCAGGCTGGGCGTCCCGTCAACCCATTTTTAGTTCTAAAATTGTTTTATACTAAATTAAAATATATAAAATTGTTTTTAAATTAACTTTTTTGGCACAAATATTATGAGATTTTTGTAAGTTTTTTCGGTTCCAGCTTCTCTGATTAATTAACGCTTAGTACATCATAAACAAAAAGGATCTTTATCTCCACCATCCGTTTCCGTGTCCCGTCTAGCGTTGTTCTTTAGGGCTTATGCAAATTACTTCATTTCTATTGCTTCAAGTTTCAAGAGAACATGACTCGGGGCTAATTCTAAGCGCTTGTTGCATATTGCATATTGCATAAGCGTGCAATCAATGAATAATTTTAGTACCCAAACGCATCAATTATCCCACAAATATTAGGTTTGCAACAAAAATATCAAGAAAATTGTTCCATTTCATAGGACAGAAGTTGGTTATTTACTTGTTTCATAATCTATAACCCAAAATCAAGCTAGATTATTTTTATTCATAATTGGAATGATATTTGATATTTAAAAGAAAAAAATAACCGTAAAGTATATAGGCCGGGGTCACCTTACAATAAATTTAGCTAGCCAAGGCAAAACGTTAATATGGCCGGGGCCATCTTGTTTCTTTTTTGGAGGTTTCGGTTGAAGGTGTGGCTTTTCTTTGTTCTTGTGTGGTCGAGCAACTCGATTCTCCCAAACCTTTTACTTTAAAAATATGTACTCGTTAGCGTTTCTTTAAATAATAGTAAGTAAATCACCAACCTTCGAAATCTCTTCCAGGAGTAGCTGGAATCGAAGAATCCTCACTTTCATTTTCTAGAAGAATAAATATGATAAAAGAATATAAATATTAGAGAGTATATGTATCCTCTAAACGCGTTCGTGTAGGTACATTCCACCGGGCATTAGACCAATGAACTGTCAAAGTTACACTTACGCGTGTTGCCATCACCTAAAGGCCCACATGTATCATTTAACATTGCATTGGTCCAATGCATTTTCGAATGTCTAACTAACCTGAATCAATAAAAAGTCCTTGATTTACGTCAATTCTTTTTAAGGTTTGGCAAAAATCTTCGTCGCCGAAATGAACTTTTATTCTGCCCAAAATGTCCAACACTTTGTGAAAGTCAGAAGGAGTCATGGACTCTTTCACCATAGCCCCCAACCTCTCGTTCTCTTCTTCTTCATTAACTCTTTGCTTTAAACGGTTGATTTTCTTTAGATTCGATTAAATTTTATCCTCACTAATTTTAACTTAGTTTAAATATTTCCATTTGTTTGCTTCTAAAAAGGCGTTTTCATATTCCAATGCATCAATTATGCTTGGAAGTTGGGAATAGGGGCCGTCTACATTTATCTCAGGCATTTTCAAGATTCCCCCTATTTGCATAAAATTATTATTAACGTGATGAGATTTACCTGCGCTCGCAATGGCGCTGAAACCTGCTGTCGAAGCTGAAAGATCAATATCATTTGATGGTTTCAACATTCGTAAAAATCCTCATTGAATAAGGCCCATCTTTCAGCTTCGGCTTTCATTTTCAACTTTCAGCGAACCCTGAAATTAATAAAGCAAATCTAACCTTGGACGCCAAAACGCGGTTCCAAATGAGTTGAATCTCCGAAATTCGGGTACATTTTTAAATTCTCTTGATGGCAGACACAAGGGCTTCGTCCATAATCCCTCTTTTTTGCAGGTGTTTTCGTAGCATCTCACCACGCTTTCGGGTAAAAGGTCAGGAAGATCAACCCGAATCCCTTGATCGCTTGTAACGGAAAAGATTGAATGTCCGTTCCGTTGACAAGGGCGTTCAAATCCTTTAACTTAAATTAGAAGGCATAGCAAGCGGTTAATCAAAACTTTTGATTTTATTCACATAAACCAAATAAAAAATTAAACATAACTGAAGAGACTGAACCATGAGGTTCAGTAAATTATAACGACTACATTTACCCGGGTGTAAATGAAAACTGCCTTATACAATAGAAAATTTCTCTTTATATATAATTCCATTTGGATGCTAACTCCTATCCGCAAAAGTTAGGATAGTGGCAACCGGAACAATCTTGAATGTTTGGGGTTGATGTAGTAACGCGACGGCAGTGGACTGAGCATAAACCGGCGGTTTTAAAATGTGAGGCTTCCGTCCACTGTCGTCTGCAACGGTAGGCCTTAAACCGTTGCACGCTTCTATAATTTTAGTGTATGTATATACTTGTTCCGTTGTTTTTTACATCTCCGAGTGACGTATGTCACGGAGAGGTTCTGTAACGATCGTGTTTGTCTGTCTGTGTGTGTGTCTGTTGTTAGACCCACGTGACCGCGTTCGCAGTTTCCAAATCGGAGCAAACGTGTTCGCCATTTCCGAACTGCATTCACAGTCACGGAAATGGCTCCTCTACTTGAGTTATCACACCACCATCTTCTGGTCTTTGTCTATCCTACACGGAGACCAGTCTGTACTTACTGGCTTCTAATCAACACCACATTTCGGTCTTCGTTCATCCCACATGGACACCAGCCTGTATTCATACACCACCATCTTCTGGTCTTTGTTTTTGTCCATCCCACATGGGCACCAGTCTGTACACCTGGCTTCTACACCACCATCTTCTGGTCTTTGTTTTTGTCCATCCCACATGGACACCAGTCTGCACACCTGGCTTCTACTCCATCGTCATCGTTGGGTTTAAGACATTCGCGGCGATCAGCTAGGGTTACGAGAAACGTCTAGCCTCCCTAAGGTGGGATGGCCACCCAAGGGTTTCGCAATTGCGGTTGTTCTTGCTTTTAGCTGTAGTTCGACACCCTTATATACTACCTATTTGAGTAAGGCGAAGCAACCGGCGTATGCTTCATTTCAAACGCCAATATTAGTCAAGTCTCTCAAGAATGTCTAATTGTTCTTTATCAACGCTCAATAAGGCGAACAACTAACGAAGAAAATATTTAATATTAATTATATTTATTTTAATATTTAAGATAATCTTGTTTCTCAACTTAAAATTAAAACGGAAAGAGTTAAAAAGCAGTCTATGTTTTAGTCTGTGTGTGTCCATCCGTTAGTGCACCGCGTTAGCAGTTGGCTTTGTTTTGTGGAAAGATATCCTACAAAACCTTAATATTTGGTTTTCTCATAATGTATAATTAATATATGGAAATATTTTTCGTAATTTCGATGCCTTTAGCGGTTTTGTAGTTATAAAGCTCTGTTTCATATTGATATCCCAAGAATATTTTTTATATTATTATTTGAAATCGATGTTTATATATTACTTAAGCTATACTACATCTGTTTATAGCATAATCCTTTCTAAAGTGATTTCAAGAAGAACGCGACTATTTTGGTTAAATGAACTTT
The DNA here is from genome assembly GCA_019434445.1 of Phalangium opilio. NCBI lineage: Eukaryota > Metazoa > Arthropoda > Arachnida > Opiliones > Phalangiidae > Phalangium > Phalangium opilio. The sequence continues at coordinate 18,933 of JAEQBA010002643.1, forward strand.
TATTTGTCAATAGGTCTTGAGAACCAAAAAATAAACGCTTGGTTTTCGTTTCCGTAATGCAGAGACATTAACGGTTCAGAGTGAGCCAAAGTTAAGTACACTTTTAAATAATTAGGCTAAGATTTTATAATCATGGTGGAAATCTGGGCCGCGTTCAGCAGAGCTCAGCGCTGTTAGCAGTGTTATTGAATTTTGACGTCACGGTGCTCAGCGCTGAGCCAGCGCGGTCTTCAAAGAAAATAGTCGGGTTTTTGGATAACGTGACGTAAAACGCGTACTCTCAGCTTGGCGAAGAAAACATGGAGGAATTAATACAAATAGCTCTTGCTGATTCTGTTGGGACTATAGCTATTTAATTGGCGTGAAACCAGTTGATCACGCGAGAATTTTAAGAGGCATGTTAGTTTCTAATTTTAATTATAAAAGTTGTTGTTATCTATCTCTTTAAATATGTTATCATACAATTTTTGTTAAGCCTTTGTACCTTGCACGCTTTATTGCGCTAGCTTCATTTTTAAAACACCGATGACCGGAGAAAAGCTATGACGACAGAGCTCACCGGTGAACGTTTTCCAAAATCCGCTGTCTTTTTTGGTGAGCTCCGCTGAACGCAGCCCAGATCAGTGAAAGGTCTGATCGTGATTGGATGTAAAATGTCGTCTGATTTACAGTATATTTGCTATGCTTTGTATACTGCTTTAATATTTCATAAATTTTAACTTCAGTATTTGTTCATAAAAAAATAAACATTTCTATATCTGGGTAAATAAGTTTGTAAGTAGTCCTCCTCTAGACTCGGAGAGGTAATATTTTGGTTTTCTTAACTTGTTTTAAAAGTCAAATGGGCCACACATTTCGGAACACGAGTTTACCATATGACAACACTCCTGAAGAAAAAGTAGCCCATGCAAGTCCGATTTGGCGACTATTTAGGGCTCGACGTTGAAAATTGTTGATTCTTCGTTAGGGTTCTTTTGGGAGAGCGAGTTTTAACTTAAGACCCGGACTGAAACAAGTCTTAAGGCTAGTAAACTTTCTTAAACTAATTGAAATGACCTTTCTGAGACCTCTTTAGTAAGTATTTAAATATTTGCGACCCTTTGGTTTGGGTACGTTGCGGAGTTCTTGGGCGAGGATCTCGGTAGCTCGTTCTTAAGGTTCTGAGGATAAAAAGGGAGAGTCCCCCAATTTATAGGTGCATCCCCAGGTCAATGTCGCCAGAGAGCCGGCATAGTTTTTGCCTTGGCTCTTCTGCAGGGTTATAGTGACGTTGGCGTTGACCTGGGGTGACCGCTACCCAAATCCTTTCCCAATGACTGACGTAGGTAGCTTTCATGGAAAGTTTCTCAACGTGCGATGATCGTAGGTTCAATGACGCTGAGAAACTTTCCCTTGTTGTAGGCTTAAAGCTATACGTGTTTGAATTATTTGTAAAGATTTAGATAAAAGATTTAGATAGAAGAGAAAGATAAAACCGTCCTTGAATAGGGTTGTACAAATCAATTTTATGCGCTTTATAGAAGTTGGTTAACAGAAGTAAATTTTTCTTATTCGCGTAAATATATACACTTTTTCACCACTCCATTTAAATTAGAGATACAACTTAACATAAAATAGATAGATCTAGAGTCTAGACCATTTGAAAGTATTAATCTTATTGTGGGAAAATCTCTCGAAACTTTATCTTGGTTGATAATTGATGATGTTTTAGGGTCCAGTGTCCAACATGCGCTTTAGAATGGTGCTTTCCATGTCACGCACCATGGCACGAGAATACCACTTGCCGTCAATTCATTAAAGGCGATAATTTATTGAAAACATGGGCCAAGCAACTAAGCTACGGTCAAGTTAATGCTCAAAAATGTCCGAAATGCAAGGTATAATAAAATACACTTACTTTTAAACGTTAATTTAACTTTTTTTAAATAAATTTCAGATTTACATTCAACGTACCACGGGATGCGACCACATGCACTGCACCGGGTGTAAAACCGTTTTTTGTTACCGCTGTGGTGACCATTTTCGACGCTTAAAGTTCCTCGGCGATCACTACAGTAAACTAAGCGTATTTGGTTGTAAATACCGCTACAAAGCTGATAACCCTGTTCAAAGAAAGCTAGTTCGTGGAGCCATTTTAGGTATTTATTATTGATCCCAAAACTTTGATATGTCGTGCGCATCTTGTTTAAACTTCACGAGGCACTTGTATCTTTAAAGCGATATAACGTTTTTGGTTTCTTTAAATGATAGATATACTCGGTTGGCTTTTGTATTTTGGTTTATTTATCATGTATTTACAGGTGGAAAGGTTGCAGTGGCGCCTGCCTTAGCAGTGTTGGCGGTCAGCGCAGGCGTAATGGCAGTCGGTTTGGGAGTTTTCGCCTTACCTCTTTACGGGGGGAATACGATTATTAAGATGCTATAAGGCTAAACATGAACCCACCCTCAAAGACTTTATTGCAATACACTTCTGTTAATTGCCCTTAAAGTCTGATAACTCGTTAATTAAATAACTTTAAAATCAAACTACAAGGAAATAACCTTTCTGCTATTAAGATATAACTTCCATTAACTATAACCGACCGTGAGTGAACCCTAACTAACTAATAATCTTCCATAAATTGTCTATAAATTTTCAAAGACATAGTTAACAACATAAGAAGAGTAACCTTTTTAAATATTAAATTTAGAAATATTTATTTTTAACTCCTTAACCTAACCTTCGCATTTTTCTCTATAACTTTCTTCCATTTAAACAATAATAATGATAATAATAATATAAGTCGAATTACGGTGGTGCCACCACGTGTAGATTGTAGTTAATAACGGGCCTCTAGTCAAGCTGGTACGAGAATATATAATTGTCAAATATAAGTATGTTTAATATAAACAATAAATCTAACATGATTCTCCTTCCGTTGAACTAAATTGAACCAAACCCTACCTTTGTAAGTAACAATAAGAGCAATAAGTCATCACACATGTTGCTGTTATGTTGAATCAACCAACGTATATTAACCTTTTTATTGACTTTCTCAAAGAAACTATATTACACTACGATTCTATAAGTTATATATTTACCAGCCGTTTCACTGGCCCGAACAATTCGGACTACTTCGCCTCGCTTGAGACCATAGTACCTCGCTACTGGATCGGATACTTGAATCCTCATCAGCTGAGAATCCTTCCAAGACATATCTTTATTGGATGTAAATGTCGTCTGATTTACTGTATATTCGCTATGCTTGGAATACTGCTCTAATAATTCGTAAATTTTTACTTCAAAAAGAGAAATAATTCTATATCTAGGTTAATAAGTTTGTAGTAGTAGTCCTCCTCTTGACTCGGAGAGGTAATATTTTGGTTTTTCCAACTTGTTTTAAACTTAAAATACTTATACGAAGAAGCTTGACAATAGCCCCTTCCAAAAAGTTTTCAAAAATGTTCTTAGTCTGAGTCAGTTCAGTTCTTCCTACAAACAGGAAGCAGTTTCCCCGCATAGCCTAGTTCACAACCTAGATATGACGTTTTTTAGCTCCAAGTGCGCATGCGCGAAGAACTTAAACAACAAGATGCACAAGGCAGTCAAACTTTTGGAAGGGGCTATTAGGGCTACGATTGTGTTGATAAATGCTTTCCGTTGGAGTTCTTGTTCTTCGTTTAAGGAAAAAGAAGGCAAATTTTTTGGCCAAGTCGAAAATGGCTTTAAACCGCAACTTCCTTTGATAAGTCATATATTAAATACTTTAAAAATTCATAAAAAAATGACAATAAATAGCACTCACTGAGTTTCACGAAAAAATTATTTTTCTGGGGAAATGGTTTTCTGAAAATGTCTTTCCAAAAAATGCAATTTCTATCTATTTTACAATACTCTTTATCAACTTTATCTCTACTTAGAAATAATATTAAGGAGCATTCTTTGATTGTATGAAAAACCAAAACATAGACTAAACCGTCAGTTAGTTCAGAAGCGCTAAAATATTTGCTGACGGGTAAAGGCTTCAACCAAAATGCCCTTTACGGCCTCGATTGTTAAATATGACATCTTGACCTCCTGTGTGGAGCCAAATTGTATAATGAGCAGATAACGGAATTGTCAATCCTTTATAAACAATTCACAATTCATCCGATACTGGGCGTGTCTACATCTAAAGCAATTGCTCAGTGCGTTACATAACGCATTTGACTGAAGTTCAGATATTGCAATTGTTTTAGTTATTTTTATCCATTTAATCCTTAATCAATTTTAAATTCAATCAACTGATTTTACTGTTAATCGATCCATTCCCTCTAAATTATTTTAAAAAATTTCATATCTACGCTTTTTCAAGAACAATTACACTTTTCGAAAACATTTTATCATGAAATTAATTATTTTGAAGGGAGAACGTCTTGAGGATACAAAATGGAATATTTGAAATATTCTTTTTAAAAGAGCAAGCGAACTTTGACATAATTCGAAAGGAAAATGTAAATATTTAATCGAAATGCTACATTTCTATTGTCGCCTCTATGAAGAAAAGATTGCTCTGCAATTTCCCTCTCCGTGCTTTAGAATTTCTTGGTCATAACTCAGTCTTCATTTGAAACGTCACCACCCCTTTCTACATTGTTGGCGCAACTTGCACACCGGTTACGTATTACGCGTAATCATTTTAGCACGCTTAAAGACCATTTCGGAAAGCACACAGGGGCGAGGCCACCATTGGGGTATTCTCCCTCGCACCAAGGGTCACCGCCAGACGGTGCCAAAATTCACTAGAGGCAGGAGGCTAGTCAACTCGCTCTGCCTATAGCGGTGCTTCTAGGCGAGAGAGAGAAGACCCCAATGGCGTCATCACCCTAGTGTTTTAGTTTCTCTGTATACACTGTAAAAAATAACGGTTTACTTCTCAATTCCATTAATGGATATATCACTTTTGTCAGAAAACCAAACCCTGTCCGGTTTGGTTTTGAACCCTTATGGGGATATGTAATGGATCGGTACAGCACCAATATCATTCCCATCATGGATGTTATTTAAACCATTATGGAAATATGTAATGGATCGGTACCCATCATGGATGTTTTTTAAACCATTATGGAAATATGTAATGGATCGGTACCCATCATGGATGCTATTTAAACCATCATTATTCCCATCATTTATGTTATTTAAACCATCATTATTCCCATCATGGATGTTGCTTAACCCGTTATTATTCCCATCATGGATGTTTCTTAACCCGTTATTATTCCCACCATGGATGTTATTTAACCCGTTATTATTCCCATCATGGATGTTCTTTTAACCGTTATTATGCCTATCATGGATGATATTTTAACCGTTATTATTAGCATCGTGGTAATTTTTTAAACCTTTATTATTCCCATCATGGATGTTTTTTAAACCGTTATTATTCCCATTATGGATGTTTTTAAACCGTTATTATTCCCATAATCGATGATATTTTAACCGTTATTATTCCCATAATCGATGATATTTTAACCGTTATTATTCCCATCATGGATGATATTTATACCCTTTATGATGAAAGCTACATTAACATCTCGATTGCCATGTAAACACCATCCTCTCGTTTCACCCCAACTATATTCATAGTAGCTAGAAACTGATTACGACCGGACCTTTCAATAATCTGATGGCCACCATAAAGCTTTATTTTAGTTTGAAATCTAAACCCGATTATTTAAATGTATATTTGACTTTCGCTCACTCTGAACCGTTAATGTCTCTTCATTACAGAGACTAATAACAAAACCCATATTTTAATTCACCTCGGGCCTCAATTGTCTACTCTTTGATTCTCTAGGCCTGGGAGTCGTGGCGTACTCCTGTAATCCAGCCTCTTGGAAGCTAGAATGGAGTTAATCGACAAAGTATAAGCCTTCGCGTTCTTTTTGTATTATCTAAAGCAAGAATTATTCTATATACAGATGTAGTAAAGCTTGAGTAATATATAAACAGCCATTTCAAATAAGATATTTAAGAATATCCTTGAAATATCAAAATAAACAGAGCTTTAAAGCTACAAAACTACTAAAGGCATCGCAATTACGGAAATATTTCCAATAATCACTATATATACGAAAAAAAGAAAATATTGAGGTTTTGTAAGATTTCTTTACGCAAGCGAACTACTAATGCGGTGCGCTAGTATAGCAACGGACAGACACACAGACAACACATATACAGCTCTTTAACTCTTTCTGTATTATTTTGAGTTGAGAAACCAGATTATCTTAAATTCTAAAACATTATAT
>JAEQBA010002644.1:0-37769 GCA_019434445.1 Phalangium opilio
TTCATGAGAAAAAAATTCGTCTATGTTACCGTTTCTTGATTCATGGCTATATACATTTAGCCGAGAACTGAAAATTTTTTCGGTTTTTGTCGTGCGCGTTTGGGTGCTTTCAAGAGACGGAAGTTGCTTTTGGAGATAGGAGTATCAAATGGCGTTGTTCGATTGAGGAGGACGTAACTTACAAAATTTTCATACTGCTCTTTTCCTCTTTCCTGAATAAGAATAACAGATTTCTTGTCTTCGCTAATTTCACCTTCAAGTTAATAAGGTCGTTTGCAACTTCAAAAAACGGATTTTCCTGAGACCTAATGACGTCGGTCATATTCTTAACATCTGAGAGAAAGTCCCCTTGTCGTTTTACCCTTTCGTCATGGTGAAGGAAATCTGATTCATCATGTTCCTCTATTTTTGAAGCTGACCTGAATTCCCTGACTATTTTTGAAACTTCAGGACCACAGACCGACCAGTTCAAGATAGAATACGAATCTTCAGTCAAGCCAATAATACCTACCGTCCGTCTCCTTTAATGGTCTTATTTAACTGTTCATGACCTTTGTCGATTGCAATGGAAGAGAATCGATTGCTTGTTCTGTTAACAACAACTTTCGATCTTTGAACTCCTTAAGAATCGACGTTGGCAATCTTTTCATGTCTTCCACGTGAACTGGAACCCATCTGGCGTAGTGGTAGTGATCTAAGGCAAAGAAAAGCTCTCCGATTTTCTGCAAGCTCTCGACATACAAATCAAAGTTTCCCTGGCGATGAGCACGTACGAACGCCAGTACAAAGGCTTCGCAGTATCGGACAAATTCCAGTAGGAAAAGTTGGGTGTTCACATCCCTTTTTGAGCCAGTCATCCATTGTTAATGCACTTGATGTCTCTTGGTATGCCTCCTTTATGAGAATCTGCAGGTCACATATGTAACCTGATGAGCATACCCTGGCTTTCGTGACATGAACGGCGTTCTGAATACCATCTGCTGTTCCTGAAGAAGCAACACCAGCTTTAACGAGAGCCTCAGTCCATCCTGACCCCCTCAATATATCTCCAATTGCCTTTATAATGTGCTTCTCTGTGTGAAAGCCACCCAACATCACTACAACATCTTTTACAGATTCGTGAGTCCATTTTAGCTTCTTCATTATTGCGTAAATGGGCTGATCTCCAGCGACAACTGGAATTTGATTTGAAGTGCAATATTGTACAGATTTCTTTATCAGTTCCATTGCATGTAGGACCATTTTGGGATTATTCGAAGATTCTTTAAACAGAGAAAAAGACCGCTGATGCAGGGCACCATTTCTTGTTGGTCTCTGGCCTGGAATGAAGACCAAGTTGATTGGACATCGGAATCTTCTAATTCCGGATATTGGTCAATCAGTGAATGGACTGACCGAGCTCACTCCTCTTCTTTTGAATTTTCTCGCAAAATGAGACCCACATCTTTGTCCAAAGTTTAAATTTCTGGAATTCGTGGAACTGTCTTCAAATTTGCATTTACTAGCTGAGGTAATGTTGTAAATTCGTCGGGAAGCTTAAGCTTGCCCGGGGCTTTAGGCTGAATAGTGAAAACTCGTTTTTCACCATCACCCTCGTGCTGCCTTGCTTGAAAAAGAGAGATCGCAGTTCCGTGAAACGAGCCCTTTGCAATTCTTGCTGATGGATTGTGATCGATATTATCAACAGCTCCAACAGTAAATAGACCGATTCGCATTTCTGTAGGACACACGAGTTGTTCAGAGTAGCAATTTTGTACTACTGCATCACCCAACTTGAGCTCGATATACTTCACACGGTTATAGTTAATTGACAAACCAGGACGGTGTAACTCTTCAACAAGAAAAGCATCTCGAAACTTCGAGTGCACCAGAAGGCCGAGATATATAGGCAAGGGAGTTTCTTTCTCGAAATCCACTTCGTGGGAAGGACTATACATGATTAAACCTATTATGTACTTCAGGGAGCTAGCAATTGAATCCTTCTGGCAATGAGCGTGGAATCCGTCCTTCAGAAAGTTGAAGCTGCTTTTGGCCATGTCTCGACGAATGATTATTGCTGCTTTGGAAAGTATTCGGTAATCCTCGGAGGGATCCGTCTCCACCAATGAAGACTGAACTAAATCCTTCATGGCTGTAGAACAGACAAGTACCACCTCGTTTCGAAATCCTTTCTCCTCTTTTAGAATAGGATGAAACCTTTCCAAAACTGCCATTTTAAGCATTGTTCTATTCATAGTTGGAATATCGGCTAACTGTGCCTTTCTATGTAACTCTTCGTAAAGCGATTTCAAAGTAAAATACAATCTACCTGCTGCGAGATCTTCTTCAATTAGCGCGAGGATTTCCTCTAAAATTTTGCTTCTTTCAGGAGAAACATCTTCAGCTTTTGTTTCTGATTTCGTAAACTTGCGATTGAATAGTAAATAGCAGTTTCTGTGATACTTCAACTCATTAGCAACCACATCTCCAACCGAAAGTTGAGCTAGTACATTGTCATCTTGAACTAAAATTGCTTTTTCCGAAGCTCCTCGGTAAGTTCAACCTTTTGAAATGAGTGGAGTGTATTTCGACCTTCTCCTGGTTTGTTGCAGAACAAGCAGGTATCCGAAACTTTTGTGATTGCTCCTGTTCTCGTGGAGGTTCTCCTAGAACTAGTTGTGGGTGTTTGAATCTGATCAGCCGCAGTCTCATTAATCTAAAACGTATCATTCTGTAACTTCTGTTTGCGCAAACATTTATCTTCACGAATTTCACGGCGACAATTCTTATGCCACTTAACTTCCTTATTTAATAAATTATTTACAGTAGTATCTGATAGGGGTAAGCTTATGTTTACTGAAACATCAGCGTTGCGAAATCTTTCCCAGTCATCAAGAAAGGCTTGGTAGGCCTCCGTAGAACCAGAGGTTCGGGAATCTAAACTGGGGCAACGAAGAGTTTCTGTAGTGCTTTTTTGGCAAATAATGCACAAATTGTAGTCCATAACTTCAATTCTCTGAATCTACAGTAAATGGAAGCATAATAATTATATTTTATCATACAGTATAATAGGCTACCAGGTATAAATAATTTGTCATTTTTCTTGGGGGGTGGAGGTTATGGTACACTATCTAGCATGGTTTAACTCTGCATCTCGTGTATCTAGCTAGGTATATGCTAATTTAGAGACATTGAACTGTGGTGAACTATGTATAATTACTTTTATTCATGTAGGCTATACAATGAGCTGCTTTGTACTATCATTTAAGGACTTAAACCGTAGGCTATTTTTCCCTGTCACCAACAACAAAACAATTAAATGGCGATAATAAAAATGCTTACCTTTCATATTCGGAAGAATCCTTGATAAAGAATAAGTTAACGATTGTAAAAGTTACGAATTTTTATTTAGGAAATACAAGTGGAGAGTCAAATATAATTTATACGATCTCAGCTGTTGTAAAATACCCTAAAGAACTCGGAATAAAAATTTTAGTACGTACGTTTAACTTTCAAGAATAGTGTTAATCTCACTCCCATTCGCAAAATACAACGCAGAGCGCAGTACAACGATATGTGCATAAACTTTTAGTTTTGTTTTCTCCGAGGGGCAGTTCACTTCCTTGTTTAAGAACGCACCCCTACCTGATTAAATCGAATTAGAATGTTTATCCCCGCCTTCCACAGTGCATTGATTTAAACATGTTTAGATGTTTAGATTCCTTAAATCTTGTTAAACGACGCACCCTGCAACGAAGTGATTGCCCCTCGGTTTTCTCTTTCGTGTATGTTTTAGTTTTAGTTTAGTTTTTACTACGCATTAAATACTATGAACAGTTTACTCTTGCTCGTCTACTTATAGTTAAGCCAAAATCTAACAGAAAATCAGAAAAGCTTAGAAGATAATAAGAAAAATGTAGGTTTTTTTACCTACTTTTTCAGTTTTGGGCCTAATATCTTTATACCGGCTTAAACACTTTCGGTTTTGAAATTTTATTAGCATTCACAATATATTTCTGAGTATTTGGAACCCAAGAACGTTTAATTTGGACAAGCAGTTGCTGAGATATTTCAATAATTATACCGGCGGCCATTTTCCAAGATGGCGGACTCTGAAAGTGGCCCCCCGTCTGAAAAATTAATTTTTAGTCTAAGGAACAACCCACGATAATCATCCAAACTTTTACAAGCATGGTAACTCCCAACATGTTTTCCTATGGCCATTCATACGTACTATACGTAGAAATTTTGGTTTAAAATTTATATTTATTTTAAGCTATTTAATTCATTTACAAAATATTATTTTAAATTATATAAATTATTTATTTTTAATAATATGAAAAAATAATATTTTAAATAGTAATTTGAAATATAATTTTAAATATATTTTGGAAAATGCCAGGTGTTGATTTCGCTAAAATATACAAGATGTCGCCAGTGTTTCCACTTTGCTGCGAAAAAGGTCCGTTTTTGGCGAAAATCGAGTCCCAGTCTCTCAGACCAAGCTCAGACAGCCTTGGAAATAAGGATTTTTTTATTGGACAATGTCCAGTGTCCTGTGCTTATTTCCGGCCCTGAACTGGCTATATAAAACTGTTTCTCCATGAGACTCCATCTCACTTCCTCTGCGCTCTGCGTTTTCTCGCTCCTGCAAGTCTGTTTTCGATGTGAATTATTGACTGTGGAGCTACTCTTCTTAAAGCGATTTCTACATTAATAATTCCAGCGAGATAACCTAATTTTTAATTTTATTTCATATTTATTGCTTTATTATAATAGGAAATAGGACTCATAATCTGTGCTTAATTTATACGAGATGTGGCGCAAAATTGTAATGGTCCTCTTGGGACCCTTGTTTTATAGTAAAAGCATAAAAGCCTAGAGCTCGGCATTTTCGATCAATTATCCACTTTATTTTATCTTTATCCATACCCGAAAATTATCCACAGAACTTACATGTTAAATCGTATTATAATCCACAAATTTGTTTATAAATAATCGGTTATCCACCAATTTGTGGATAATTGATCGAAAATGCCGAGCTCTATAAAAGCCTCGTTACTGAGGTTCAATTTAAGGTGTTCATCCCGGAACAGTTGGAAAGCGCTTCCAATACTAACTTTGTTATGAGAACCTTATTAATACAGAAAGATAAGTTGTCAAATTTTAAATTAATCAACTTGCAATCAGGTAAATGCAGGGCTACACGTTTCTTAAGCCATATTCATTTTATTGGTCACAATTAGACAATAATAATTGTTTAGTTACTTTTAAAAGTCATATCCTCAAAATATGCCGGATATCGCGAACTCTGAGTAGCGGCTTAATTATATTTACCGGTAGCTTGGTACTAGGATCTACGGTATGAGCTAAGGAGCAAAGGTAGGCCTAGCCAAACATATAAAACGAATTGAATGGCGACTTCTAGTGAGACAATTTTCAACCATTAAGATTTTCCTCACCACATAACAATTTCCCCCAAAAACTCCTCTGACGGACTGACAGTTCTTAGCGTATTTGCACTCGGTAAATTACCACAACTTGTAGGTCCACTATATGGTGGTTGTTAAAAACTGACCAATAAGAACTAATGCACGAGTATGTACCGCCTTTTATTTTTTGGAGCCAGAGCCATCTAGTGATAAAATGGTTAAAAATAGGAGAGCCGCGCTTTCCTTTAAATTTAAAATTTCATTAACGATAAAAAATATATCTGTCACATAAATAATGCAGAAATAATTCTATCTAAATATTTGGTTTGTTGTAACTGATAGAACAAGCTAAAAATTGAAAGCAGTTAGGCTCCATTTAAGGCGGAAACAGTTTAGTTTTTCGTTTTCTGCTTTCGGGTCAAAATCAGGAAATGAAAAATGTGTGAAAAGTAGATTAGACTTAGATTGGCCCTGCGAGAGATTGCAAGTTTGCAAACGAAATACATAATTCTGACGAAATATCTGCGAGTTAAATGTTGGCGGAACGAACATCAAGTTGAAAAAAAACAAGTTGGGAAAACCAAAATTTTACCTCTCCGTGTCAAGAGGTCTACTACTACAAACGTATTTACCTAGATATGGAATTATTTCACTTTTTTGAAGTAAAAATTTACGAAATATTGAAGCAGTATTCCAAACATAGCGAATGTACAGTAAAGCAGACGACATTTTACATCCAATAAGGATAAATCTGGGACACATGGAAATCAGTCAATGGGGAAAAGAAGAGGAAATGAAGTCTACGCTTCAGCTGTTTACCCTATATTCTGAAAGCTACATTCACAACTGGTTTGCAGTGTAAACACTATCGTCTCGTCTCATCTCAACAATATTCTTAGTTTGCCAACATGAATGTTAACGTTAAATAACACCAAAGCTAAATTGTAGCTAGACGCACTAATAGTCAATGCGCACCATAAAGAGAATAATAAGTCTGTAGTTACTACCCATTTACCATTAGCCCTTTTACTAACCTTATAATTATTATTTAAGAGTGTATTTAACTTTCGGCTCACTCTGAACCGTTGATGTTTGTTCATTTCAGACACGAAAATCAAAGCCAAGAGTTTACTTCACCTCAGGCCTCAATTATTTACTCTTTGTTTCACTAAGCCTATTGCGGATAATACTTTTTATACGCGCCGGAGTCTAGGTCTTAGTTTTCTTCATGAAATCACTAAACCAAGGATTATTCTATATACAGATGTAGTATAGCTTAAGCAATATATAAACAGCCATTTCAAATAACAATATTAAAAAAAATCTTTGGAATATCAAAATAAAACCGAGCTTTAAAGCTACAAAAGTACTAAATGCATCATGATTACGAAAAATACTTCCACATATTCACTTTATATTATGGAAAAAGGGAATATTAAGGTTCTGTATGATTTCTTAACACATCAACACAAGGCTAAATGCTAACGCGACGCACTAGTGTAACAATGGACGGACACACACAGACAACAAGAGTAACAAGGAGTATAAACCCATTAGTGGAAGCAGTATTTTTTTTCCGAAACAATTTCGCTTATGTTTATCCTCTCTAGACTTCGCTTAAAACGTATTACTACTACGTAAAATATTAATAGACAGGCAAGGATTGATACCATTAAAGAAGGAGCGCAATATTATCCATATTTTCATTTCATATACAGAGAAAAGAAATTATTATGTTTCTGAGAGGAGCTTCCAATTTTGGTTGTTGTTTTGAAAAATATATCGCAATGCACGGGCCTTGATAGATAGGAGGCAATGAATGAAATATATCGCATGCACGGGTCCTGGCAGATATAGGAGGCGATGATAATCTCTCTCTTTGCACGAGAGGTTTATCTTTAATATTTAAATAAATATAATTATTTTTAATTATTTTAATCTTCAATAATTAACATTAATAATAGTTAAATCGTTTAAAATAAAGTTATACCTATTATCATCTCAACTTTGCTAATATTGACGTTTAAAGTGAAGGGTACCCCTCTTGCCCACTTTCTTCAAATTTTGGGGTATATATACGATTCGTTTCCATTATAATAGTAAGTAAAAAGCGCAATTGCGAAAACCTTTGGTGGCGATCCCACCTTAGGGAGGCTAGACGTTTCTCGTAACCCTAGCTGATCGCCGCGTATATCCTAAAACCAAACGATGATAATGGAGTAGAAGCCAATGATACAATGATACAGATTGGTGTCTATGTGGAATAGACGGAAGACCAGTGGATGGTGGTGTTGGAAGCCAATGATACAGATTGGTGTCTATGTGGAGTAGACGGAAGACCAGTGGATGGTGGTGTTTAGGAGCCAGTATGTACAGACTGGTGTCCAAGTGGGATGGACAAAGACCAGAAGATGGTGGTGATTAGAAGCCAGTATGTACAGACTGGTGTCCAAGTGGAATGGACGAAGACCAGAAGATGGTGGTGATTAGAAGCCAATATGTACAGACTGGTGTCCAAGTGGAATGGACGAAGACCAGAAGATGGTGGTGATTAGAAGCCAGTATGTACAGACTGGTGTCCATGTGGGATGGACGAAGACCAAACATGGTGGTGTGAGAACCCAATATAGAGTAGCCAACGGAGAGAAATACAATTTTCTAAATTTCTGTGACCTGTCAATGCGGTCCGGAAATTGGGAACACGTTTGCTCCGATACGCAAACTGCGAACGTGGTCACATGGGTGTAACAACGGACAGACACACACACACACAGACACACACACAGACACGGCCGTTACAGAACCTCTCCTGGACTACGTCACACGGAGAGGTAAAAACCCTTAGATAAAGCATCAAAAAACTAAACGATATTTTTTAATCTGGTGGTAATTTTTTCCTCACTAAATCCCTAGATGGTTGCCAGCGGGAGCATGCTTTTGAATCTTTAATCAATTCTTTAGTCAACAAAAGTTCGTTGCAAGTTTTCGTAGACAGTAAACTGCGCTGTGATGATTTAATTTTGTTGTAATGAAAAAAATATTTCAACAGCCGCACTTGAGTGTGGCAATGAAATCACGGCTCTCACAAAACGGCTGGGTAGTGGATAGATGTTCTATCCTAACGAATTACGCATCTTGCCAACTACTGACCAAAATTTCTCCAAATCGAAATCCGAATTTGCAGAATACTTCAATAATTCGTATTCTGGAATTAATCTCCATTCGGAGTTTATTTTTGTTCGAGTTGGTCCAATGGTCCAATGGCAGGGGCGGACTGGCGGCGTTTTCGTGAGGTGGGCATTAAAGGGTCGCGGCCCCTAAAATTTCATATCTTAGCGGCCCCCAATTTCCCAAAAGGACCAGAACCGTTCTCCAGCCACGTTTTAATTTAACATTATTATTATTAATTTATAATATTATTTTACCAAAAAAACCCTGTAAAACGGCTAAAATATTTGTGACTAATTAAAAACTTAAATGTGACTAAATAACATTTAAATTGACAGTAATTAACAATTTAAATTGACAGTAAGTAATTAAAAAAACATTTCAGTAGTAGCAACTTTTTATTTTCACACTGTTTTGATCAAAACAGGAGCAGATGACAAAGGAGTCTCGGACGCTAACTTCCACAATATAGAGGGAAATGGGGCCCGCGGCGTACGTCAGAGCTGTAGCGGTATCGTTTGCCATAGAGGCACTATCAGACATTATAGCAGACGATGCTTTTGGTGGATTATATCTGGCACCAAAGTCTGCTGGGAATATTTTGTAATAACAAATTAAGTCCAAACTAGCAGAGAAACCCAGCTAAGCCAAGGCTTATTTAACAATTTGTGCCCACTGGAATGATTGGGCTCGGGTTTTCAAAAGATAAAAGCAAGGTTTTAAAAGATCCCGAAACACAATGATATATATGTGTTTTAGGGCCAAAATATTTCGTATTTCCAGAAGGGAATAAGAGAGAAGGGACACACTTTATATCTCGATAATGCTTTACACTCGTAACAACAGTCTTACTAACCTCAAATCAACTACCCTTCACTGATTGGCTATCTAACTTCTGCCTTAGCTGTGACGTCACATAAGAAGGTGACGTCTCGGTTGACGAATAAAAAGTAGTTTTGTTTACAACTTTACATTGAAGGAGAAAAAAATGGCCGAATTTCATGTTGATAAACGAAATCCAGCTGTGCAATTAATTTAGATACACGGGAATTGAGAACATACCAAAATCAGATAATTTGAAGGTAATAAATAGATGAAAACTAATTATTCTGAATTAATATTAAAAAATACAAATTAGTTTCAATAAAATACATACTTGAGGTTATAATTACACAAGAACGGAACATCGACAGCCCTAAGACAAATAGGCCGCCTGATACCGCGGAGAACTTAAAGAACTATATTTGCAGTAAATTGGTTAAAAGCTGTGTACTTGCGCAAAGTTTTCGCGGTTTTCTTGAGGTTGGTCGGACTCTCGTTACCAAAGCAGGCTCTAATGTCTCCCTTCTCTCTTATTCCCTTCTGGTATTTCTTTTGAATTAATTGACTGCTACAAGAGGTTGGAAACGAAATCACTGTCTCTTACTTTTTGGGTTTTAAAAGATCGTGAGTGATTTCTTTTCCCAACCTCTTGTAGCTATCATTTAATTCAAGAAGAAATTTAGAAAAAATTGGCACTGAAACACATTTTAGTTTTTTATTAGTGTACATACGTTACTCGCTGGGTTTTCATTATCAATTTTAGTCTAAAAAAAGTTTAAAAAGCCGTTGAAATCCATTTTTTAACTCTATTACTCGTTAAGCCTAGGCTAATTATAAGCAGACGATACGTATTTTTAAAGAGAGGCTCCAGACGCGATTTCCCAGATCTCCTTTCGAGACTTTGCAGCAACGCTATTGGTTGGAAAATAAAGCTCAAATTTCCTACGAGGTGGCACTGGCGTAATTATTTTTGTTAATAACCGTTACGTTCGCGGATCCCATTGCCCTCTACATTATGGAAGCTAGTGTCCGAGACTCCTTTGTCATCTGCTCCTGTTATGTCTTTGAAAACGAAAACCGAAAGTAAAAATATTTTTGCTTCTCAACTCAGTGCTCATGTCACGTGCACTAACCACTTTCTTCCCCCTTCCCCATAAAGCCTTTCATAATTTTGAAACTTTTCTCTCTGTGGCTATATTGGCGTGGGCCGTGGGACGGTGGGAACCAATTTTTTACGATTGTAAATTTGTAAAGAGCGGTCGTAAAGCTTATCTTTCGCCTAGGCTGCTAATATCATATAGAAAAAAATAGTCCAATGGCCAGTGTTCAGCGATATCTAAGATTCGAATGTAGATCCTTTTTAAAGTATTCTAGTTTTAAGATCAAAGCCTCAAAGATTAAAGGTACTAAAGTACAAAACTACCGTGCATACAAAAAATATACAGTGACGATACCTTTTATCTATGCCTACAGTCATTGACATGAAACACATTTGGGTAGAATATCTTTTTTTATCTAAGCTTTAATACCGCTCTGTAGTATGTTTTTTGTGTGTATATTTGGTAAAAAAGTAGATAGTAACGCATAGGCCATATTTCACAGGTACAAAGTTATTTTTGTATTTTATCACTAAGGATCTCACCTACGTAGGTTATATAAGCATTTGCAGCTACCTGGCATTAAGTTTTGTTTTTGTTGCTGCGGACCAAGACAGCTTTAGCGCAGAATGTCGGAGGTCAACAACGTTAGTGGCACTATAACAAATTGTACTGCAAACCGTGTGCTTCAAGTATGTGAACATCCTGAACAGGAAAGTGTCGCGGAACGCGAGTGTAGCACGCAACCGAATCATGGATCGAATGTTCAACTTCCATATCTTTTGGATGGGGAGTTTTTTTACCACTGGGGGACCCCAACAACGATGACAGTTCAATGAATGTTCAGTGTTTGAGTTGCCCTGATAGAAAGATTTTCAAAGCTGCTAGAACATCAACTGGTAACTTGCTCAAGCACATTAAGGTATGCTATCATTAGACAATGTACAATTCCTTGGGAGTATAACTCTACAATGGTTTCATCAGTGCATCCCAAATGCAGTGACGCGATACATTGTGTCGTGTGACGTTCAGATCAGCTTTGAAAAACTCCATGTCTAAACTTTTATAGTAGCCTAGGTTTATCCCAAATAAAACCCAAAATTGCCCCAATAAATTAACTCACTGACTCTAGGCTGTTTCTGATTTCTAGTAGTTGTTGTAGACAATAAGTAATAATGTTAAGTCGAATAGAATCGTGGCAAAGTTCTTTGAAATAGAAAGACATGGAAATGTGTGTCATAAATTCATAATCGTGAAAATAGTGTGTAGCACCTTCGAAAACTTTGGAGACCCCTGATATCGTGTGAATCTTTCAACGGCCGACAACATGATGCACCATTTCGATAATTAATTACATTAACAAGTGTATCAACAAATGAGCCAATATGGTTTCCCTTGGTTTCATAGCATAAAGTCAGGCATTCTTCCATTTCACATCAACTGTGTTGTTCATGGATGTACGGCACTTAAGCCGCGTTTTCTCTTGACTCTTTGAAATCGATTCGAAATCCATTTTTTAAATAATTACATATTTTCAAGACATGTTTTACTAACATCTGACTGGGTGCTAGCCACTACGAAGAACATACTATAGTGCATATGGTTAGGAAACCTTGGTTATAGATTGTATATAAAGTTACACAAAATGTTTAGTGAAGTAGTTCTTGCCATTGACGTCGCGATTTGCAACCTAATCACATTTAAGATTACTTATGTATTGACATCAGTCTTAAGTAATGAGGGGTTTCTATTCAAAGCGTAATAGATTATTTAGAGTTATCATGACCTTGTATAACATACTTTAAGTCCATGAAAACATCGTCTATTTTAGGAATATATCTAAATTAAACGAGTGTAAATTGGTTACCTATAATACAAATATTATTCGGATCATGTTCTCATCTCTATGCATATTTATACAGAGAAAACACCCTACCGTTTTAAAACAGCTTGAGGAGAAGAAAGCTGCCAGAAGAAAGAATGTAGATTCTATTGGAACACATTCAAAGCGGTTGTGCTTGTATCCTCCCTCCAAAGATCAAGTAAGTACTACGATATATCTTCACCTATGTATGTATGCGTGATTAGTTGATGACCAGCAACCTAAGAGCTTATACATTTTAAATTTAATAAGAAAGTGGTGCAAGTGATTAACGACATAATAGTTAATTTCTGGTTCGGAAGGCCTAAAATTTAAGGAATGCAAAACGTTCTTATCTAGCCCAGTACAGGTCAAACGCGGTTATTTTATCCTAATGTGTACTTACGTTGCTGTTCTTCTGTTTTGCTAATTACTACATGGAACACCTTTAAAATGAGAATATAAGGTTGCAGCTGTGCATAAGGGACAAAGGCGTCCTTATATCTGTTTTGATATTCATGTCTGATACACATTTGTACTTTCGAAGGTGGATGAAGTCATAATGGATTACATAGTATCTGAAATGCGGCCAATATATACTGTTGAGAAGCCTACATTTCGACGTATGGTACAACGCTTATCTGGTGGTGTTGAACCTCCTTATGGCACGTGTTTCAAGAGGAAACTCGCAACTAAACGCCAGGAAATGGAATGTGACGTAAGAAATCAATTGGCGACTGCCAATTACGTTTGTACAACAGCTGACATTTGGAGCTCGAATCACAAGTCATTCATCGGAGTTACCGGACGCTACATCCATACCGAATCACTTAAGCGTGTATCCTTCTTACTTGCATGCAAAAGGTTGAAATATAAACACACTTACATCGAAATATCATCGGCGTTATTCGGAGTATATTCCAACTACGGTTTAACAGTACCAAAACTAGTAGGTACCGTGACGGACAATGCGTCGAATTTCGGAAAAGCGTTCAGAGTCTTTAGTGTTCCTGACAATATATCTGACGAGGATACGTCCTTTCTGGACGATGATTATCGAACGACCATAGCTGTTGAACAGTTCCCTGAAGCCTCGGTAACCATGGAATTTGTGCAAGAGTCTAAGCTACCACAACACTTCAAATGTTTTGCTCACTCCCTAAATTTGGTTGCAACCACGGATGCCGCAAAAGCTCTCAGTGATGCCACTTACAAAAAAAGGTACAATACTGCTATAGGAAAATGTTGCGCCATCTGGAACAAACTAAGTAGGTCGTCGCAATCGTCTGATTACGTTCATGATCTTCTACCAAAAAAGCTGCCTACTCCATGTCCAACTAGATGGAATGCTTTCTATGATTGCCTGTTAGAAATAAATAAGGCGAAGGAACACCTACCAGCTATAGCTGATATTCTAGATCAACCTAAGTTTAAAACTGCAGATTTCGAGTTCATCGCAGAATATCTCTCAGTTATGCGTCCAATTGCTGTTGCATTAGATCTTCTTCAAGGAGAAAAACAGTGTTACCTTGGTCTGGTGCTTCCTACTTTATATCAGATCAAGCGAACATTGTCTGATATGGAGGGGTTAGAGAAATGTCACCCGTTGAAAAAGGCCGTCATTGAAGGCATAAATATGCGGTTTTCAGAAATAATTTCATTAGAGAACTCCAATAGTAATCCCTATATATTAGCTACAGTATCGCTACCTATGTTCAAACTACAGTGGCTATCCATAAGTGAAAAAGAGGACAAGCTAGAACACGTGAAACAACTGTTCTTGTCGGAAGCTACCAAGTTGTTCAATGAAACTAGTGCATTAGAAAGCCGACGCACCATAACCGAGAAACCCCTACCAGATGCATCAAATGGAGCAGACTCCTTCTTTTCGTTCCTCAACACTAACGACGACATTAATTCGGATGATTCTAATACAAATCAAATTACCATGCAAATACTTGCTTATTTGGAGAACAGACGCAGAGACCCCCCCATGTTAAATCAATATCCGATGGTGAAGGAAATCTTTCTCAAGTACAACACAATATTACCCTCTTCAGCCGCAGTAGAACGGGCCTTTAGTTCTGGAGGCCAAATTCAAACCCCAAGGCGTAATCGATTGGATGATGATATGTTTGAAACTATGCTGATGTTAAAATATAACCAAAATACGTTGGCGTAAATGTTTAGTAAATCCTATACATTCTACTTTAAGTAAAGCCTTACATATATAATATTACAACTTTGCAATCTATAATAATTTTGTAATGGACACTTAGAAGCAGAGAAATATATAATTGTCAGGATATTTTCTACACTGTTATTCATTTGATTGTAAAAACCGCTTTTGTATCCATTAAGCAGAAATAAAGTACCTTGATAATCTAGGGACATTCAATGTGTTCGATTGTTTACGAAACATATCTTTGTTCTGGTAAATTTTGTGCCTTGAGGAATGCCGATAAACACTTTTTTATCATGTAAGAGTCTTAGACCAAAGGTTGGGTATTATACACCTTGTTTCCGGAAGGTTTTAAAGGAATTATGTTTGTGGTGTGCTTTTTTTTCCAAAATGTCACGGAATGTTTTAGATTCCAAATGGGCCAAAAGAACACCCCACATGTCTTACTGACCTTGTATTGTAAAACATGAACATCAAAGAATCTCGCAGTACTTATATTTGTATAAACCCCGATTTGAAACATACTTAAACCATGGATAAAGAATGCGCGTGAAGAAATTTGTTTCGCTCTACAGGATAGGCAACTCCCTATCTCGGCGACAGCTTATTCTGTAAATACTCTGTTGCAAAATCGATCATCAGCACGCTCAAACCTAGGTCTCTATGTAACATAGCTTTGTATGCGCTGTCAAGACACCAAAAACTTCAGGATCTTTAGGATTTAAAATATCCGCGAGTTTTTTAGCTCGAGTGCACGGACCTCTAGGCTTTTGTTTCAAATACGTGTGAAATTGCCTACCGCCTACTACACGTATCTGAAACTAAGGCCTAGAGGTCCGTGCACTTGAGCTAAAAAACTCGCGGATATTTGAAATCCTGAAGATCCTCGAGTTTTTTTCTCTTGTCAGCACGCACAAAGCTAAATTGCATAGAGACCTGACTTTGCTCGTGGTGACAACCGATGTTGTAACATAGTATATACAGAATACGCTGTCGTTCGAGATAGGGAGTTGTGATTTTTATATCACGAGTGGAGACAGTGTGCGACACGTTGGACCAGGGAGTGAGATGAAGGGAAGTATCGACCACGAAGAAGCTGACACCAATATTGTTGTACACGTAATGCATGCTTTGGCAGAAGGGTCAAAAACGGTTCTTGTGGAAACTGTAGATTCGGACATTGTGACTATTTTAATTCACCACTACATCCATTTCATCAACATTTCGGAAAATGCTACCATTGCTGTTTCTTTCGGAACTAAGAAGAACGCAAGACTGATTCACAAAGGGCAATTAAGCAAGGCACTCGGATTACATCGAAGCATCGCCCTTCCACTTTGGGTAACTCTTACTGGGTGTGACTCCACGTCATCTTTCAGAGGTCGATCAAAGAGAACAGCTTACAATTTCTGGAAAAATGTCCAGAAACTGTAAAGAAAGCCATGGAGGATTTAATGGAACAACCATTTACAAAGCTTCAGCTTCGGTCAAGCCAATTCATAGCTTTGGAGACCTTTTTCATTAAAGTATATGGAGGTTCAGAAGAGTCTATCAACAAGCAACGCAAGGAGATCTTCTGCCACAAAAACGAATATCCTGAAATGATGCCTTCTACTCAAGACGCACTTCTACAGCACTGCCGACGGGCAACATACCAAGCCAGCATTTGGGCATCTGCGCATAATGCAGAAATCAAGGCTCCAGATCCGTGCGAGTATGGCTGGAAAAAACAAGAGGATAGACTTCATCCTGTTTGGATTACAATTCCGCAGGTCAGCGATGCCTGCCAAGAAATGGTGAAGTGCGGTTGTAAACAAAAATGTGAAAGAAGATGCAGCTGTAAAAAGGGGGATTGAATTGTTCTCCACTTTCCAAATGTTCTTGTTAAGATAAAGTTGAAACGGACCGTTTAAATTTTTATCCGTTGTGTTTTTTTTTTCAAATTGTTATAGTCCTACACCTACCTATGCAGTAAATCTTGTAATCATAAACTAAATCTATATGAATGCTAATTCAGAATAAAATTTAACCGTTGTTTTTTGCAAGTACCAGAACATAGGAATTGAAAATCTGAAATAAGCAAAATGTAGGTTTTTTTCCTACTTTTTCAGTTTTAAGCCTAATATCTTTAAACCGGTTTTGAAATTTTATTAACATGCACAATATATTTCTGAGTATTTGGAACCCAAGAACGTTTAATTTGGACAAGCGGTTGCTGAGATATTTCAATAATTATACCGGCGGCCATTTACCAAGATGGCGGACTCTGAAAGTGGCCCCCCGTCTGAAAAATTTTTCTTTAGTCTAAGGAACAACCCTCGATAATCAGCCAAACTTTTACAAGCATGGTAACTCCCAACATAGGATTCACACATACTAAAACAGTCGAAATAAAACTCCTAAAAGTGAGTAAGTGGAACTATTCAAGGAACTTAGCCAAGTTAGCCATAGTTACCTTAACCTAAAATCTTTTCGAAAAAATTTCAACGTTCTTGTTTAGGTTGTCTTATCCCATTCTAGTAGTAATCGTATTTTATATTTTTTAATAGAGTTACCACCACATTTAGAATATGGTGTAGCTTTAGAACCAAATTGTGAAACCCCTGAAAAGTTTCAATTAGATTCAAAGAAATATTCTACACCAATTTACTTTAGGAAAAGTATTAAAAGGGCCAAAATGGACTTGAATTTGTCACCAATGTGAGTTTTCCGCAACCCTAGCTCTTTCTGCAAACAATCCTGTACAAATAATACTTCTGTTAAAACCTTAGATGTATAAATAATGAGGATAATGATGGCGATAATGATGACGAAAATGATGGTGAGGATTATTTGGAAGCTAAAAATAAGAATCGAATGGCTACTGTGGAAGAAGAGGATGGACAAGGGTCTAGAAAACATAGAGTAAGCTGTTTATGTAAATAGAAATAATACTTGTTTTGTGGACGGTTGAATTTGACAAATATACGTTCCTCATTTCAATTAATTGAGGAACAAGAAAATAGACTAAATTTTTCAAACACATTTACGGATGGTGGAGAGGTTGAGGAAGAAGACGAAAATGTAAGTTTACTGGTCTGACCCTTCGGTTGTCAAATTTGTAACATTAATAATGGCATTGTTTATCTTTCAACAGATGCCATCTGCATTTGGAGACTTTCTTGGTAGAGAAGAATACGACTCTCTAATAATTGAACAGACAGAAAAGGTAATACTTCCAATATTAACCAATATTCCAGTTATAAATATTGAAAATATCTTGCAGGAACCAAAGCGTATGGAGTGTAGGGATGATGTTGTAGGGAGAGAGATGGCTTTGATCCATATGTCAGCATTGTTTAGTGTAGTTAAGAAGGCGTATGGGTCTATTTGTAAAATTTGTGGCGAATCACTAAATTACGAGACCAAGTACATGGGTACCGCAGTTAATGTTGTTTGATGTTGCAGCGGGTTTACAAACAGCTTTCAGAAACACACTAAGTTAATATGTTATAGTAGCATTTGCAGAATGTATTTATTCAACTTGTATTGGTATTAATTCATAACAGGGTAAATGGGCGTCTCAGCCAGTAATAGATGGTTTATATTCCGGAAATCTTATAGTTGCATCAAGCATTCCATTCTCAGGAAATATATATGTTAAAATAGCCATGCATATGAGGACAGCTGGGATACTGTTTTTCAAGAAGGACACCTACAACAAGTAAAATCCTGTTTCAATAAATAAACAATCTATAACCTTCTTTCAAACCCCCCCCCCCCCAAGATAAGTACATCACAACTTCCCTCAATCTGAAGCTCTCATAAAATGGTTCTAAGGGGCTAATCAATCTTACATTCTCTGTACAAAGATTATGCGTCCTAACTTTAAATACAGTGAAATGTATAGCATGTACACTGATTACGCTGAGTGAGTGGCCCCTCGACAGTTTCTTGGAAGGCATTGTTTGCCTCCCTTCTATTCAGAAAAACAGATGCAAATTGAAACTAGAAAACGTGGCAATTTCCCTCTCATGGAAAAGCAAAAAATCATAAGTGAATGGCCAACGCATTGAAAGGCCCAATCTCCCCTCCATTCCAGGGTTTCCCCAACTTCTACAGATTTAGTGTTATTTGCACGTACTTTCGTGTTTCGCGGGGGGGGGGGAGTAAACGGGGAGCGATTTTGAAACACAGATAGGGACCCCATTGTGAGCTCTAGTAGATTCTGAATCGGCCTTGTCATTTTGATTTAAACCAGTTTTTCTGCATGAAACACTAAAGGTGGGACCAAATGCCAAAATCTCTCTCCTAATCTATTCTGTAAGAAAATTGGTGTGAAAGGTTCCACATTCATCACTTTTTGAGAAAGAGGATTTTAGTCACAGTGGGCGATGTCTATTCGGGTTGAAAGGGGAATGCATTCTCCCCCATACTTATAGTGTTGCCTCTGTATCCCCATCCCCATCTTCAGCACTGTCGTCCTCCCAGCATCTTCAGTGGTTAGGTAGGATCATACCAGGAGAAATTGTAAAGACGCTCCCTTTATCTTAAAAATAGAAGCTAGTTCTCATACAAATACAATGGCCCTAGGTTACACATACCAATCGCCTACAAAGGGTAGGGGCGTGCGCGAGGTACAATGGGAGAGTTAAAAAGTTATCCATCATCATTTCCAATCCATCTCACCTCCTTAACCCTGGTCTATAGACTGGTAAACGGGATAGATTACTCTCTATAGCAGTTTGCTTTGCAAATAAATAAATAAAAAACACGTGTAGGGCGAAGGTCCTTTAAAAAACGTTTTCAATGGGTTTATCAAAGAGGAGAGAGAAAGAGGGAGATAGAAACACGCTTTATAAAATCCGCCGAAAGATGGGAAAATAAGGGGGTAGTAAAAACAATTTTCGGTACGTTTAGTTTTAGGACGCCCATCCTTTGCATATGGTGGAATTGACCTCGGCGCCTTATCTCTGTCATCCCCTACGTCAACTATGGGCGAGAAAGCTGCGCTCAGGCGCCGCGGTGTACGTACATTTACCCCCGTTTTCACCACGCATGGGTCACGGCTGCTTATACTAATTCTCTCTCCGTCTTTCTCTCCTATTTGGGTTTATGAAGAATCAAATGGTCTTGAGTGTTACCAAATTCACACCCCTCCCCCCGATGCTAGGGAGGACTCGGTTTGTACAGTGAAAGGCGGTCATTTTCCGATCCCTTTAGAGATGGGACCAGCGTTCATGCAATAATTGATAATATAATAGTCGTTAGTACAAGTTGGGAAACCAAAATAAACCTCTCCGAGCCGAGACGAATTTACTTTCGAAACACAGATCCGCCAGCCAATGAGACAAACCGGAAATACATAGTTCTAATCGGCGAGATATTGCCATGATCATTTGTAAAGTCTAAAGTGTTTAATAATTTCTTGCGTATTCTCAATAATTCTAATGAGGACCTAATATCTATCACTTAAATGTGTATTTAACTTTCGGCTCACTCTGAACCGTTAAGACCTCCTATAAGAGGACACTAAACAAGGTCAATTCTGGTTAAAATCTAGGTTATCTTATCTCATACACCCAGTCGTTTCAACACGTATGGAGAGATGAAGCATTAACATCCTTATTATTTAATGAAGCTAAAAGTTACGTTTACACTATATATAAATGTAGTAAAGATGAATTAAAAAGTAAACACCAAATTTTAAATGTTAATATCAAAAGATGTTCTTGGAATATTGAGATGAAACAGAGCTTTATAGCTACACAACTACTAAATGAATCGTAATGCCGAAAATATTTAAGTATTTCCATTTAATATTCTGCAACAAGAAAATGTTATCGTTTTGTAAGAGATCTTTTCATCCTACTCGCTTTATATTAACTTTGATATGCGTGTAGTGTTTCGATTCAGATGCAATCTTCATTACTCGTTCTATATTAACTCTCACTTGTGTCAGTACGTAGAAATAAGTTTATCTTAAATAATTAATTAAATATAAATGATATTAATTATTTTAATCGCCAGTAAATAACTTTAAAAATAGTTAAATCGTTTAAAATAAAGTTGTTCCTATTATCTTTCGAAACTTTGCTAATATTGACGTTTAAAGTGAAGGGTGCCCCTCCTGCCCGCTTTCTTCAAATTTCGGGGTATATATACGATTCGTTTCCATTATAATAATAGATAAAAACGCATTCGCGTGAACCGATGGTGGAAGCCCTGCCATTGGGAGGCTAGACGTTTGTCGTAACCCTAGCCGATCGCCGCGTATATCTTGAAACCAATAATAGATAAAAACGCATTCGCGTGAACCGATGGTGGAAGCCCTGCCATAGGGAGGCTAGACGTTTGTCGTAACCCTAGCCGATCGCCGCGTATATCTTGAAACCAAACGATAATAATAATAATAATAATAATAAGCTTTATTTCCGGATATTCCCATTCAGAGTAAAGTTCTGGTTTACAAGGGAGTCCGCTATTTAAATTACATAAAAAATTAGATGTATATAACAATCATGTTTTTGTTCTATTTTCTTTTAGATACTTGGTCATTTCATTTACAAAAATGGATTTGGAATTAGATTGTTTTAGAAATACTGGTAAACTATTCCATAAGGATATACCTCGAGTTTTAATCTTTTTTTGGTTAAATTTATTTGATGTATTTTCCATATATAAGTTGTGTAAGTTGCCTCCTGTTATATGACTTTGTTTTGGTCCGTTTAGGGCTGATTTAAAAAGGTCCAATACATACTCAGGGGTTTTACCATTTATGATTTTAAATATTAATACTGCTAGGTGAAGGTTATATCTGCTTGATAAATCCAACCAATCTAACTCCGATCTAGCGTCAGAGGCGGAAGAGCGTCTCCCTTTATGTAATATGCGTCTCGCGCAGTTATTTTGTAGGACTTGCAAATGGTTCAGGTTTGATTTATTAGAGACCTCATAGAATATGTCCATATAGTCAAAGAGTGGTTGGATTAATGCATTGTATAACATACATAGGGTCGTCTTGTTCAGGGCACAGAATAAGGGGTGGAGTAGCCAAATACGTTTCTTAATTTTTTTACATGTATAATCAATATGCTTTTCCCAAGAAAAATCTTCATCGATGTTTAGCCCTAAGTATTTGACTACTTTTTCTCTGACGATACCGGTATTGCCCAACACTGTGATGCCACTGATTTCCAATTTCTTCTTGCGGGTTGGGGAAAGAAGCATAAAAACAGTTTTCTGAATATTGATCGCTAATCCGATTTGACATAATACTTTACGTAGAGCTAAGAAATCGTTTTCAAGTTTAGAAATCAAGTTATTTATGTCGAAGCCAGAATTAATGAGTGCTTCATCGTCAGCATATTCCAATAGACCAGATTCGCTGATTGCGCGATAATTGTCTTTTGTATATAAGTTGAATAAAAGGGGGCCAAGTATGCTTCCCTGGGGGACACCAGCCTGGATGACGAAGGAAAAGAAGCCAGAATGGACTGACTGGCGTCCATGTGGAATGGACAAAGACCTAAAGATGGTGGTGCATAGAAGCTGGTGTCAAGGTGAAATTGACGAAGAACAGAAGATGGTTGTGCTTGGAAGCTTGCGAGTACAGACTAGTGTCCATGTGCGATGGACAAAGACTAGCAGATTGTGGTCCTTAGAAGCCAGTTAGTAAAGACTGGTGTTGGTAGATGAATGGCCAAATTTCCGTGAACCGCGAACGCGTTCCGGAAATCGGGTATTTGTATGCTCCGATACGCAAACTGCGAACGCGGTCACGTGGGGTCTGACAGACAGACAGACACACAGACACACACACATACATGTCCTACATTGCTTATGAGGACCGAGTTTAAAAAGTCACTTACGGGGACATTTAGAAAACGCAATATCTCCTCCGCTTTTATCGTAAAATCGAAAATATATTTCACTTTTATGACTTGTTTCAAAATGCATCTTAAAATGAATTCCAAATATTTTTAAAGGAAACTTTTACATAATTTTCTTTACATTCTTTATGGGGACCAAAATCTATGACGTATTTCCGGTTAACTTTGTCCCCGTAAGAATAGCAATACACTTATATTCTCTAAGCTTGAGTTATGGGTAACAAAATGTCTCAATTCAAAAGTAAACGGAATTTAATACGTTAATTCGATAAGCATAAGGCGTAATCAAGTAGCTGATATTGTCAAGATTCATTTCGAAAACTTAAAAATAATATTTGTATAAATTTAGAAAAATCATAAATAGTAATACGAAACCTCAAGAAACAAACTATTAAAATCTTTAAAACTTGGAACAATGATCCACCTACCAAATGTCAAATAAAATTCAATTAAAATGGTATATATCAAAATTATCTTCAAGAACAAAAATCATTAAAGAACGTTGGAACAATGGCCTCATAGAGGATGGTAAAATTCAATTTTAGAAACAATTAAAAAAATATAT
Source organism: Phalangium opilio (assembly GCA_019434445.1). Lineage (NCBI taxonomy): Eukaryota > Metazoa > Arthropoda > Arachnida > Opiliones > Phalangiidae > Phalangium > Phalangium opilio. The sequence goes on from JAEQBA010002644.1 coordinate 22,978, forward strand.
AGGCCCTATTAATAATAAAAATTATTTTTAGTGCTTTGTACGATACCTTACGAAATTTACAAATTTTCATCATTAATTCCCGTAAAGTATTTCAAAATCAAAAATTAGACACAAAATGGATAAATTATAAATTTCAAGTAAAAGGTTTTTTTAAATAATTTTATACACGACAAACTTCGAAGTTAACTTTTATTCATCCATATGAAAGATAATAAAAAACGTTGGGAATGCGGTCCCCATAGCGGATGTAGTAATTCAAATTTAAACACAAAATGTAATAAATATATTACAAATTTCAATTTAACAGAAAGACATCAAAAACACGAAGATATTTCTACTTCGTTATACGATATCTAAATAAATCGCATTATGTTCACCAAAAGCAAAAAAAATGAAAAACCGTTGGGTCAAAGGTCCCCGTAAAGGGTTTAAAAATCCAAAATTAGACACAAAATGGTGTAAATTATAAATTTCAAGTAAAAGGTTTTTTTTTGATCACGACAACCTTCGAAGTTAACTTTTATTCATCCATATGAAAGATAATAAAAAAATGTTGGGAATGGGGTCCCCATAGCGGATGTATTAATTCAAACTTAAACACATAATGTGATTTACTACAGATTTCAATTTAACAGAAAGACATCAAAAACACGAAGATATTTCTACTTCGTTCTACGATATCTAGATAAATCGCATTATTTTCACTAGAAGCAAAAAACATAAAAAACCGTTGGCTCAATGGTCCCCGTAAAGGGTTTAAAAATCCAAAATTAGACACAAAATGGTGTAAATTTTAAATTTTAAGCAAAAGGTTTTTTTTGAATAATACTATACACGACAACCTTCGAAGCTAACTTTTATTCATCCATATGAAAGATACTAAAAAAATGTTGTCAACGGGGTCCCCATAGCGGATGTAGTAATTCAAATTTAAACACAAAATGTGATTTACTACAGATTTCAATTTAACAGAAGGAAATCAAAAACACGAAGATATTTCTACTTCGTTCTACGATATCTAGATAAATCGCATTATTTTCACTAGAAGCAAAAAACATGAAAAACCGTTGGCTCAAAGATCCCCGTAAAGGGTTTAAAAATCCAAAATTAGACACAAAATGGTGTAAATTTTAAATTTCAAGTAAAAGGTTTTTTTTGAATAATACTATACACGACAATCTTTAACACGACAATCAAGTTAACTTTTATTCATCCATATGAATGCTTATGCTTAAGGTCTGTTGGAATAAATAATATAAAAGTAAGGAATGGAAACTTTTCCTGATCCCTGCCTTCCGCAGTATAACAAAAACACCTGAAGACCCAAAAGGATGCAAAAATTAAGGATTTTTGGAAACTGCCTTCCAGTAAACTGTGGTGGCTACATTCCTACTGCCTTGTTAGCGCCACGTTTTCTTACTGGAAGTTGTTATCCAAACCAAACCCTGACCTTCCGACTCCATTCCTTTCTTTTAACTTCTTTGTTTGGAAAATACGTACTACACATCGTGGGAAATATTTCAGAACACAATGATGCCGTTTTCCATTATAGATATACTAAAAACATAAAGCTCCAGATTCACAGTGCTGGATTTTGCTTAAGGAAAAAATGCGGGACAAATAGCAGACACCCACTATTTTATGGTGAAGATCAGTATATATTATAATAAGTTTCAGATAATTTAATGACAATCGAAAACTGCATAAAGCCAATGCTACGGTACTTCACGAATATAGACCGATATCAAAAGGGGCGTCAAAGGGGGCCGCAGTCCTCAGTAGAATGATAGAGAGATAGATCCGGTGAGAAAGGGGGTAATACGTCAGCGGAAAGGGGTACACTGTCTGCTTAAACCCCCTCTTTAAATCGGTCTGTGGAAGATAAGTTTAAAACGTCGCGCTTGCGCAGAGAGAAACATAAACGAGCTTCAGTCTCAACTCAGAAGGTGGGGACGGGGGGGGAGGCGGAAGGGCTATAAACTCGTCTCGTTTGCTCACCGTAACGCGCGCCAGAGAAAAAATGAATTGTGGAAGCTAAAAATTGGGAGTTTTCTCATGCAAAGAGAAATATCAATCCAGCTTGAATCCCTTTTCACTCCCGCATTAATATTTAGAATTTTTTATAGCCAAAAATATAATTTTTGTGTATATTATATAATATAGCTTAATGGATTGATATTCGAATCCAGAATCAAATTTGTAAAGAACTATTTTTAAAAGAAAGGTTTTTTATGCATTTCCACAATAAAATAGGTTAGAGCACAGGGATTTTCTATTTATGCTGAATCCGAAATCGTAATTTTAATCACTTTGAAGCTTAACATTACGAGGTGGATAGTTTTTTTTGAGAGTTAGACGTTTTTTTTTGTAAAATTTCGAATCATAGTGAATGCTTGAACTACGCAATTAAATCCAAATTTCTCGTATTGACTAAACTTATATTCAAATTGTAATACAATAATAATTTCTAAATTCTGCGCCTTTGTGGGTTTGAAAAAGTGTCGCCAAGTATTTTCTACATGTACAGTTTTTTTTAAGGACTACGAAGAAAAACTCGTTTTTGTATAATATATTTTAATATTTATAATCTAATACACTCTAAAGAATGACAAAGGTTAGAAGGATATATTTACGAAAGGCATCGTCAATTAAACTTAAAATAGGGTTTTTAACAACTTGCTCTTATATTAAATTATTCAAAGAGCCCATTTCAATGCTAATTTTTTACTTCTTTAAGAAAGTGCAAAGTGTTCCAATGGTTTGTTTTTCATATTTTTTTATTTGGGACGTGGCTAGATATTATATATTGCACTTATAAAATCATAAATTTGATAAATACCTGTTTAATTAGTATTTAGAGTAAATTCTATTTTGTGTTTCTTTGATTTATTAAATCTATAATATTTTAATTCCAACAATTAAACTATAATAGCGTGACTGTGGTTCAGGTGCAAATGGTCAGCCAACACTACTTTCTTTCTTATGAGATTTAACATTGCGTGTTATTACTCCTGAGCTTTCCCTATTTTATCAAGTACGTTTTAACAATTTTATATTATTGGTTCTTAACTGAATTTTGATAAGAATATAGGGCGTCTAAATAATCTGAGTGAAACAGTTTGGGAGGTCCGGAAAATATAACCCATTCTTCATGCGATACAGGGGTCGTATAATCAAGATATTCCACGCCTAGTTGATCCAAATATATGGGAAAAACGCTGAACTGAGTCTCCTATAGAAAAAGGACAACCAATTAGTTTCAATCACCAATTTTTTTTAGCTTTGGAAATCAGTCTAAGGTGACAAGTTGCGCAAATTAAGATGTTTAGCTAGGTGTGGTTTGGGGTGGGGATGACATGTGAGACATGACATGCGCTAATGTAGATCGATACCATGTGTTTTTATAACTCTCTAAGCTTATGTACGAAATGTTTCAACAGTTGGGGTGTATTTAGTTCTTAGGTTTACGCGCTTGCCTTTCCGCCTGAAAATGAATCTATCATACTAGGTACTGTGCAAGCACACCCCATTCATCTGCACCAGCCCATAAAGCCCTAGTAAAAACTTTTCAATAAATCGGCTTTGATACAGATGTCCAAAAATTAAACCTGCACTTTAGAGTTGCCACAATATACCTGGTGAATGTTTTGGCAATGCCAATGTTTTTTTTCTTAATTACTAATTCTTCCTAGAGCTGGAAGCATATCTTTCCTGTAAAAGAGTCCCAACAAACTTGTTTACGTCTATCCGAAGTCAGGATATCTCTATAAACTCGTATGATAGAGCCAATGTATTTTGTTACCAATTCTTTCACAATAAGAACTCGAAGGTGTTAGGCTGTTGGCGGGTCTTGCCTTAAATATTTTTCTAAGCACGCTTGTTTTTCTAGTACCCAGGGCCACGAACACACACACACATCCACTATCAATATCGCAAAAGCTAGTCTCGTTTTACATAACCACACCTATAGCTTAAAAACATTCTCACATTTCGTATCAAAGACCCTAAAAGTCCCGTTCCGGTTGTATTAGAGGTTATGCTACCCAAATCAAAGAAGCCAACGAATTTCACATCCAAACTAAATCAAAGAATAATAAACTTAATTAGGTTTACGCTACTTGGCTGCATATTAAACCATTTCGGAAATTGTATACAGAAAGCAACACCCAGGGGCGAGGTCGCAATAGGGGTTTTCTCCCTCTCACCAATGGGCCCCGCTAGATGCAGTGCGAGTTGGCTAGCCTACCAGTTTTTCCCTCTCCGGGTGACGGTGACGTCAGGGAGAGGTACTACACTGGACGTGTCTGTCTGTCTGTCGCCACGTTCGCAGTCGGCAAATTGGAGCAAACGTATATGCAATATCCGAACCGCGTTCTACTCCATTAGGGTTAAAATGTACTCGGCGATCGGCTAGGGTTATGAGAGACGGCTAGCCTCCAATGGCAGGGTTTCACTAATGGTTCACTCAATTGCGTGGTTTTCTTATCATTTACTGTGAATTAATGGCCTATATACCCTAAATTTCCAAAACTTCTTAAAAGAGGTATATGCTTGAATTCAAACTCCAGCAATAGCTATTTTTAAAATTATTTTAGGAATAACTTTCTTAACACGACTTAACTAGAACTAAGGTAAATTACTGACGATTAAAATAGTTGATATCAATTATATTTATTTAATTAAGAAAAACCTTTTAATTTTTTCTTGACTCGGAGAGGTTTATTTTGGTTTCCCAACTTGTTTTTGTTTCTCTGTATATAATTTTCGAAAGGTTCTATACGCTGGTGAAATATTAAAGCTCACCTTATGTTCATCTTAGCACGTAAAATATGCCATAAATGAGCGATATAACCATGTACTCCGTCCCCTGGTTCTAGAAAGAATGGAAACTGCAATAATAAACCCAATGACACGTTTCTTCAATTTTAGAGGTAACGTAACTTGCCATTGTTGCTCCAGCTGTCATACGCGTATTTATGGAAATATTTTCATTTGAACTCGACCTAAAGTCGGAAATTTAAAAAATACCGCTTTTGAATTACCCTTACAAGGCATACCGTAATTTTACCAAATTAAATAATAAAGTTTGTTAAAACTGTTTGCAATTTTGCTACATACAATTTTAGGGAGTACAAATCTTACATGACTATACGTGAACTTCTTCAGAAACTACGGCAATTTCATCCTTTTTTTCTTTGAAAATAAACACTCGTACCAACTACTAAGTGTTTGAAGAAAACTTGCCAATTGAAAGACTACGTGATTCCTGTTTGGATTATACGTTGAATCTTCTTCTCATATATTGTGTTTCCTTTTAATTGGAGCTTCATTTTGAATCGAAAAAACTTTCATTAACACAAGATTCTAATTCACTAATGCAAAATACATAAATGAAATGTAATTAACAAAAACTGAAGAAGTTCGTGTAAGTTTTTAATGAATAACAGTGAATGGATTTCTTTCAAATTACAGTAATACTTTTTAATTCTTCGAGTGACTACCACGCACTAGTATTGATTTAAGATAAATATTATACGCTAGCTACGCTACACGGCGTTGCCACGTTGTTTTTAATGATTTTTAACGAAACGTTGATAATATACACTAACTGTTCTTTTCCAAATTCCAATTAAATATCTCCAAGTTTGTTGTAATGGGTTGTTACACTTTTGTTGCAGTAATCTGATAAACTATTATAAACGAAAGGATTTTCTTGTTATGTTGGAGGTAGATTTATTATCTTTGTGTTAATGGGATAATACTGTCACTCTACTTTCCTTATTAAGCTAAAAAATTTATTAAGGTAAGAGAGTAAGGATGTCCCTATAACCCAGGTTTTACCCCCCCTTCTTTCCCCCCCTTCAGGGGGGGGTAAAACCTGGGTTATAGGGACATCCCTGGGGTTGGGGGGGATTGATGACGTCACGTGATGGTTTTGGCGGGAAATTTGAATTGTTGAGTCACCTGGTGGTTGTTTTCTTGATGACGTCACCTGGTGGTTGTTTTCTTGATGACGTCACGGCTAATTTTTTGATGACGTCACGTGGCTGATTCCTGTAGGGATAGGCTTATGCTATTGTAGGCTTATGCTATTGTAGTTCCTGGTAGGCTTATCCTATGGTTGATCCTGAAAGATATGCTTATGCTAGGCTGTTCTAATCTTATTATTATTACAATCAGATTTTAAATCAAAAAACATTTAATTAGCGTGATAATAACATACATAATTAAGTTAAATTAATAATAAATTAGTTAAATATTTAAAAAAATCCTCCTTAAACTTGATTCAAGCCGTATCTGAAGATGTTTTTTTTCTATACCGGACTAATAAAGCGCCGTTGGTAGGAAGTCGAACCCTGGAATGGAAACTCAAATGTTGTTGAAACAACACAGAGCTGGACGCATTACCACCAGGCAACCACACGGTTTGTTAATAAGCTCCTTTTACACTTTTTTTTAGTCGCCGTATATGATTTTGAAATTGTTTAGCAATTTTCATATCGTTAATTTTTCGATTTGCGGTAAAAGCTTTTAGGAAGGCTTTCGTACTTTTCTTCTTACTTCTATGAATAAGATAGAGGGCGCTATACTGCCCGCATACGCTACTTTCTAACCTCTGAAGCTGTCGTTTACCAAAAGTCCATTTTCTGCAGTTTAAAGATAAAAATCTTCTTATACTAGGCAGAAATGGTGGCAAACCGTAGCTATCGAAATAATACCCTACACGAGCTCCGTCTATAAAGACCGATACCCAGTGAGACCCCTTTTCATAGTGCTGATCTAAATTTATAATTAACGATGCGGGATATCTGGTAACCTTTGGTAACCTATTTGATGCGAAAACACCCAAAAAGTTGGGCGTATCTGATAAAGCGAGAATCAAGTCTACGGTGGTGGTTGCTGACATTTTAATAATCTACAATTACGTTTCTATTTTTATCGATTTGAATCATGCTTTGAAATTCGGCGTATACAATGCAGACTGCGGCTTCCGACAAAGGTTTAGCGAATCCCATGTCCAACCTTAATTGTCCTTGCTTAACGGGGTTCCAGTGGTTTGTTTCACTAGCAGATAGGTCAGGTGTCAGATCAAAAGCGTAGAGGGTTAACCCGTTGGCAAACCCGTCGGGAGTAATATCGTTACCGTCGTCTTTATAATGAATACCCGTGCCCGCGAACAAGGTTTGATAAGCTTGTATATACAAGTTTTTACCGAAATCAGGAGTCAACGGTTTCGAAGGTATTTGTTCGTTATCGAGGTACAGAGACAAAAAATTTAAATCCCAAGTTTTAAAGTTAAAGGGATTCAGAGCGTAACTGCCCTTGAACGCCGCGTTGGAAACTATTCCAATAATGACGCGATTAGGCTGAGGGCCTAGATATATATTGTTAAAACTCTCGGTGCTACTTCCGGTAGAGATAGTTTTAGTTTTAAGTTCGGTGCGCGTAAAATTATATTTGGCAGTACCGTTATTAAGCGCTGCTTCATGCGCTAACAATATTTTAGGACTGAGTTTAACTTTACGTACCGCGAGTGCAGCGTCTAGTATCTTGACTTTACAGTTTTTGAGAGTGGCTGTTTCTTGGCACATTAAGGCAAACTCGTCCTTGTTGCGAGTAAACACGACTTTAAGGTCCACCCCGTTTAAGAGATATTCGGGAATATTAAACACGTCACTAAACACGGGTGTAAAAAATTCAATCACGGCCGATTTAGCAGTTTTAGCCATTCGGGCGACGAAACCTTTATTTGAAAAGTCGTCGAACTTTCCGGCTTCGTCCTTTTCCCATCCGGCCATCATGAGGTGAGATTTTTTAGCCGCGGGTCCGTAATTTGAGTCAGTTTCGATAAAAGAAGTGAAGGCGTAGTTTTGAGCGGCTGAAGAAACTCGGGTATTGTTCAAGAAAACATCGCAAGTTCTCCACAATGCGTGGCCAGCGTTGTTTACGAAAGCTACCACGGCGGCATCAGGAAGATCACTTCCATCTTCGTTGGTGATTTTGACTTTGTTGTAATGCATGGTGTGGGCTACATCGATGTAGCTATCTCCATTGCCCGAGATGAGGTATTCGAGGGTAGAGCTATCACCAATGGCCGCCAAGGGTTTGGCCCATACACCTTGAGCATGTTCGACACTAGTTTGAATCGGCACAGGGGCAAAAATGTCCAATTCACTCTTAAGAGCTTGGAGAGAAAACATGATTTTTTCAGGAGCTAAATATATCGCGTGGCGTCTGCTTTGAATGACGGTGATAAACTGACAGGCGTTTAACTTTGCGTCTCTTTATCTTTAATCCTGAACCTTGCTGAGCAGCAGTCATGTTCTCATAAGTTTCCTGCAATCTCTTTTTCGCTGCACTTTTCACATTCTGACCTTGCATTACGTCACCAAGAATCTTTTGTCCCGTACTAATGGCTCTAGGTGCCAGATACTTTGCACCTCTAATTAATAAGGGGCGTGCCCATCTAAATAACCCTTTCAGGGCGCTCCCAATTCCGTGACCTTTTTGGTGGGGGGTCCCGACAAATACTTTTGACACCCCTCCACCCCCTACCTGATCTAAATAATACCTCCTATACTCGCAACGAGACTCTAATGTTTGGGGTTTTGGCATGGTCTAAAGTGTAGTTTACAGGTCGACGTTCCAAACTCGAATGACGCGGCTTGGCCTAAACTATTCCTTATATCAATGTCTATAGTATCAAAGTAACGTTTAGCAACTTTAACGTAATGGGGAGAGTTAAATGATTTAGTTATAGTCGAACCGTGAGGTTTTTCGCTGTCTACGCCTACTATACGAAGTAGCGGGGCTACCGTATCGCCTATAAATTCATTAGCTACTATATCGGAATAAATAAACAATTGGTCGGGAATATAATAATTTAAATTAGCGGGAACAGAGCTTCTATACGATTGGCTGGTTTTATCTGAAGGGCAAGAGAAAGACGTACTTTGGCCTTTTGGGGTTTTAAATCCTAATATCCTTTTCAAAGTGGGAGAAAGAGCCAAGATACCGTTAGGTTGAATAGTTAAAGAAATGTAATCAGAGAGGGGATCCGAATCAAATTTAAACTTTGAACCGTATTGAAAGCCGTTTAACCCGGAAGCTATTTGTTTAAGTAGGGCTTCTAATGATTTGTAATAACCCCCGGGAACTATAAAGGCCTCGGCTTTAACAATAGGCTGTGATTTTCCGTCCCGACCTTTTTATTTTCATGCGAGACCACCTGCACGTGACCTTCCTCACTGGGTATGTTAAAAAAGGACATTGGGTACAAAACTTCTACTAGAGCAACCTCCCAGTCATCCCCGATCAGCTCTATAGCCTGGGGCAACTTGGTAGTGTACGAAGAGATCTTGTTGTTGTCATAAATTTTCATGCTAGCGTTGCTGGGGAGCGTTAGGTAAAAGGGAGACTGCATCTTTAGCCGGAATCCAAGAATTCATAGAAGGGGGATAGCCTAGCCACTTTACAAAGAGCTCCTTTTGTCCTCTCCTAGTCCGCTTACGAATTACTTTCTCGATCTTGTACGTCTCGGGTCTAGCTACCGACTGAAGTTCCATCCCGTAAAACACCCCCTTTATTGGTTCCCCGTTTAAATCTTCTAGTTTGAATACCGGAGGGCGTCTGTCAATTTTTCCCACTATTTTAAAAACCTCTATTGTGTAAGTTCGCTCGTACCCTTTTTCAAAAATCATCTTATTTCTACTTACTCGGACGTATTCGCCCACCTTTAATTTTTTCCCGTAAACTTTCCTTTCGCTAAAGTACTTTCCGTATACATTTTTAAAAACCTGAAGGACATTGGTACCAGTAACTTCCAAAGGAGTCATTTTTATCGCGGAATGCACCGAGTTATTGTAAGCATTTACCAGATCATCTAAAACATCTATATATCTATTGGTATTCTTTTCTGTAAAATACCTGTACATGCGTGACTTTAAAGTTTGATTTAATCTTTCTACCATACACGCTTTTATATCGTCATTCTCAGTTGTAAAAAATATAACCCCTTTCTCCTTCAAGTATCCTTGTAATTGGGAATTTCTAAATTCGGTACCTTTATCCGTCTGTAGCTTCCTAGGAACCCTCTCTCTAAAGACAGACTTAAAAGCCTCAACCGTTTCAACACCGCTTTTTGATTTTAAAGGTACGGCCCAAGCTCTTCTGCTAAAGCAATCTATTACGGTTAATATGTATTTGTACCCGTCGTTGTACTGACTCAAAGAACGCATGTCGTTCAAATCCGCCTGATATTGATCTCCTATGTTAGTTACAACCACCTTGTTTCTTTTAAACTTTCTAAAAACTCTCTTATGTAAAGTGTACGCGTCTTTTCCCTTTAACCAATCTAGTACTTGTTTCTTACTAATCCCCTTTAATTTTACTGCTAAATATAATTTTTCAGCACCCCCGAAACTGGCAGGGTGGGAAGGGTTAAAGTAGATACCTTCTAAAATTTTGGAGATTTTACGTACGCTGCCCATCTCGGAGACTCTTTTTAAGTTTTTTAGCTGCTACCTTGACACTAACTTTGGGAGCTCTAGTTCTTTTGATTTTAATTTGTTGGGGTATTGTATACGAGGCTAGAGGGGAAAAACTAGAAAGTAGGTTTGTAAATGCGTAAAAACCTCTAGGTTTTGGGTCTTTGTTAGAGGAAGGCTTGACAAATTCTAAAGCTATATCTCTAATATTCGAGCCGGGTATTATTGCATCATTAACTATAACTTCCCCACTATCTGTCCACCTAAGCTTTTCAGGGGTAGTGGACAACTGATCAACGATACTTTGTACATGCCCTATATATTTAAGGGGGATATCGTCTAACCAAGCCAAGTTATAATAGTTGGAGGTCGGTTGGGGGACCGTGGGTATAGGTTGCCTAGCGATATTATGTAAATTATTATATCTCTGTACAGTCTGTTCGTATAAGCGCCATTTTGAAGCTTCGTCTAAATCTTTACGAGCTAAAATAACATTCATTTCATTGTCCAATTCCGAAACTACTTGTTGTTGGGGGTGGGGAAAGGGGTCGCTTTTAAAGGTAGAGCTAGGGACAAGGACCATTTTCTGAGCGTACTGCATTTTTACTGACTACCTCCTGTTATGGCGCCGATAATAGAGGAAACGAGAGGGAAAAGGAAAGAAAAGAAACTACCGCCCTCCTGAACTAGTATATCACGTTTTGTTTTCCAAGATATTCTCTTATTAGCAATTTTTCTAAGTTTTGCGGAATGCCTAGCTAATCTAGCTTTTTGACTTTTATTTAATTTAACGTTACCGTGTAAAGTATTTTCAACACACTCTGCGATTGCGTCAATTAAGGGCTTCTTGGCGTTACGTAAAATGATTCTACGTTGTTTTCGAGGGGATTTGGCAATAACGGAGAGCAAATTTCTTTGTGACCGAACGGCATAAGGCATAGTGACTAAATGAAGAGATGGCTAAACACCCATCTACTATTATAATTATTTGGGATGTAAACTTCGCAAGGGTTGTCGGGAAATATTCCTGTCCTAAGTCTATGATTCTCGGGGCATCTTTGGTGTAGATCGAATAATAAATATCCGAAAGGTAAACTAGTAGCGTCACGGTAGGCGTCGACAGCGAAACGCCATTTATCGGCAAACATTTGTCTAGCTATTATTGAACTTTGCAATTTGTCTCTAGGAGATTTCATAAGAATAAGATAATGAGCGTTCAAAGAAACATCTCTAGAGTCTTTGGATCGATGGAATACGTTTTGGACGATATAAATTACACTCAAGTTGCGATGATGCGTTCCCTTGGTAAAAAGAGAACCAACTTCTCCTTTGTTCTCGGTCATCAAGTCATCAATGATTAAAAGGCAAGGCTTACCGCCTGTATATTCTGATAAATCTGGCATACCTTGTTTGAAAACCACAAATTTTCTCAAACTTTCGAAAAAAGGTTGCCATTCACCGTAGAACCAATGTATTTCGCTTATATTAGGGGAAAACATGGCTTCCCTGTTCTCTAATATTTTTAAAACTAATTGAGTTTTCCCGCTTTGAGACGGGCCTGCTATCACCATGTTAAAAGGATGGTAGAAAGGATACATGACCTTACACTTTGACTTTCAACGAACGAATGAGATAAAGATTGTAAAGTGTTTGTATATATATATATAGAAGAGATCGACACGAAAATGAACAATTGCAATTTCGAAAATACATGGGATATTTAAGGAAGCATTGACGAAAAAATTAGTTAATCACAGGACATTTCACCGAGACGAAAATGACTAATTGATAATATTGATCAAAAACAATATGGCTAGACTTTATATAACGACTATATACATGCTGACTAGATAAATAAATACATAAATAAATAAATAAATAAAAAAGAAGAGACCCCTCACAGAAATAGATACTGTCGAATGTGCTCAAACTCGGTAACCGTAAGGTAGCGTGCGGAAATCTTCAATCAATCTGACCTTATCCACCACAGTTCTATAAACCTTGGACTGGTCGACACTTATAACAGTGTGATCAGCCTTTCGGCGTATTTGCTTGGGGATTGGTACTTGGATTGGTTCCGCCGGCGGTTCGTAAATGCCTATAAGCCCCATTAACCTATCCATGTTAACCAAATCTTTGGTGGTATGGTTAAGTCGGAACCCCTTAACCTTCATCTCGACGGCTGTCGATCCGGTATCAGGGTTCACAACTCGGTATGCGTAGTTCTTACATCCACCACTCGCATATTCTTCGATGTAGGCCTGGGGTCCGTACTTTTCAAGCTCATTGGTCATTTCACCGAGGAAATTCCCAGTTTCGATTTCTACGCCCCCTGGTGTGTAAACGTACAGTATCGAATCAGTGTCTGTATATAAAACAGACTCACCCAAGCGGTCTAAGTAGGAATAAAGCTTAATCCGAGCCATGGCCGTGGTGTACGCTGCGATCGGAACACTGACATTTTTATTAATTGGGTCAATCTCGTTGATATAACACCACTTAGCAACGCAAATGTCGTCGCTAACTGGTATCAACGTCTTGACCTCAATTGCTGGGTCATAGAACAAGTTAAAGAACTTCTGTGGATCATCAAAGACTTCTACCTTGTCAAGGCGAGTCCTCTCACCAAATTTGCCCCAAAACGAATTTGGCTATGGTACGCTTGCCAGCGTTCTTCTCGATACAGCTAGGATCAAGTTTTACCCCTTCCTTTTCGTAGTACTCGGCTACGTATTGCTCTTTCTGCGCTTGGGTTACTACGTCAGAAGGCCAGCCGCTACTTTCCTGTTTTAGCTTCAGAAAGCAGTTGACGTAATTGTTAAAAAGCCCGCCTGATTTAGTTAAGGGGTCGTACTGAGATATTTTGTACGACCAGGCTTCGTGGATTTTAACAACCACGTAACCCTTTCTAACCGCTAAATGGACTTCGTCCGCCACAAACGTCCCCCTAATAACTCTTTCCTCGTCGGAATGTGTGCAATCCCCTTGATATTTGTTTTCAGCGCACAGCTGACACAGGGCAAAGCACAATTTCCCCCGATCTTTTGGGGTAAAACGGGGTGGAAGAGGTTACGAGGGGGCAGGATATCCAGTTTAATAAAACCTTCAATCTCGTTAATGGGTGGGAAGTTGTCTGTCAAGATCGTAGGGTGGCCGTAAGGTAGTTTACCGTATTTGTTACACCATGGATATAGACTAGTGACGTCGACATATCGAATCTCCTCTCCCGGCTTAACCTGTGATGAAGACAAGAGCGGAAGTACGCCCCCCGAAAAATGCGTTACGGGGATTAAGTGGTTCCCACGCATCGATTTGGATATGAATGGAAGATAGAAAGGTGTTAATTTCGGGCTTTTGCTCCCTCAATTTGTGGAATTCGCATTCCCACATTTCGATTACCTTATACCCCAGCTCCCTAAGCCTCTTATTACAGTTCAAAGTATCAGTATAGCGGGAGTGTAAAGTTTGGGTGACGTCACCGTGCAAAACCAGGTCTCTGTTTACCGGGAAACAGGTTCTACACCCGTGCAAAAAACAACCTTGGAATTGGTAGACGACCTTTTGATCTGCGCCAAGATCGTCTACTAGAAGCCCGTCGACTTTAATGTTCAAAATTTAGGTTCGGAACCGTTAAAAGCCGACTTAATTATGACCCCGCGCTTATGGGCTTCCCACCTCAACCACTCGATGGCTACTTTAGATTGAGGGTCTTTCATTCTATAGCCGTGAGGTGGAACAATTCCAATTGAATTTGGCGCTAGGTGGTCCTTCCTGAAAACGGCGTTGCAAAGCCCGGCAATTGTCACGGCAGTGTTAAAAGGGTTAACGTCCGCAATCTTCTCAAAAATCTCCTGTACTTTAAGCACCCCTCTCTTAAAATCCTAACGTCCAAACGGCAATAATGTATCAAATCTTCAACATAGTTGAAACCTTTTTTGGCTTCAACTTGTTCGTTGTACCATGAAATTAAAACCGAACGTTGTTTTTCGGTTAGCCTGTCTGGCGCGTAAGATTCTAAAAGAGGCATGCTTTCCCTCAAGACATAATTTGTACTCGTAGGATCTTTTGGATCAAACACGTGTTCGGGAACAAAGTTGAAGAGCAAGTGCGGGAAATGTCCCTTATTTAAATTAGGGTCTAACCAAAAGTGGATACAAAGCTAGATAAGGGGGATGGGATGAAGAAATTTAAACTATCTATAAATGTCAAATTCTCATATCGAATTGCATAATCTTCGTTCCGTCATATCACTTGAGGGCGCCACGCTTTGATGGCTAACATGGCTTTGTACAGAAATTGTAAATC
>JAEQBA010002644.1:38200-99198 GCA_019434445.1 Phalangium opilio
AAGCCTAACCGGGTTAACACTAGGCTTTTTTATGCTGTATTTACCGTGTGCGCTTCCAATAAATGGCATACCTATTCAATTATTAACGTGTTGAAATAAAGATAATGCTTTTTACCCTGTGAAAAGATCGAAAAACTTCAAAATACTACTGGTAAGATGACAAAAAGTTAAATATGTTTTCCCTACTGCAGAGTCGTGATGTTTACGTTAGCGCAGCTAACTTTGTTACAACAGTGGATTTGTTAATTCATAAATATAAGTAACAGTGGTGCTGATTAATCCAGGAGGTCAGTGTCGTTATGTAATTTAATTAGTCAAATAATTTCCACGTTTACATCAGCGCAGATTTTTCCAACGTAACCACGTCAGCAACGGAGGGTTACGTTGTTGGCTATCTCCACAGTTCACATTTATTTGTCTAAATTGCTATGAATTGTTTAGGTATTAATTTAATTACTGTTATTGAAGCCAAAGTTGCTAAACTATAGAATCACATCATTCATTAACATATGTTATAGATGATTTTTATGTTACCGCAAATTAGCACGTGGTATGATAAAAGTTTAACACATTGTGTTGGCAAGAATGAAAAACTCTTCTAAACTTTACAATTAAGGTGATTTGAAACTCATTTTATAAGCTAAATCAACACTGCCAAACCTCAATCCTTCATTAATTTCAACTTAATTATGTATAATTAACGTTAATTTAAACATGAAATATACATATTTGGATGAGAACTCGAGTAACTTTGAAATAAAATACTTAATTAAGATTAAAACTGCACAAGCTGTTAGTATAGCCCCATGTTTTCTATCTCATACTTAGTTAATTTAAATTATCTTTAAAGTACATTAATAGGCGCGAAATTCGAAAGTTTAAGGTAAAATAAGAGTCAAAACCCACTAAAAATTGCAATTAAGGTTAAGTATATATTGAAAGTCATTTATAACCTAAATGTACACTGCCGAAATACAATCTTACGTTAATTTTAAATCAATTAAATATAATTAACGTGAAATTAAACCAAAAATATTCATTTTTTGGATAAAAGCTCAAATAACTTTTAAATAAACTGTTTAATTAAGATTAAAACTACCCAAGCCGTTGGTAAATCCCAATGTTTTCTATTTCACACTTCAGTTAATTTCAACTATGTTTAAAGTACATTAATTGGCGCGAAATTCAAAAGTTTAGGGTAAAATAATGACTGTGGCAAAAATGTTAAACTGCACAAAATATTCCAATTAGGGTAAAAAATTCCAATAAATTATACTTTTAAGCTTAATCCACTCTCCCGAACTGCGCTCAAATTAAGATTAAAACAACACAAGTTTTTCGCACAGCCACAGATGTTTCCTATTTCACTTTCGAATTAATTTAATTCATCATTAAAATACATCAAAAGCGCATACATATTTAGAGTAATTGCAATTAAAGTTAATATTTCATTGAAACTTGTATTATAAACTAAATCCACACTAGATAAACCGTTAAATTAAACTTAATCAAGTATAATTAATGTGAAATTAACCCAAAACACGAATGTTTTGGTAAATTCATGGATACCTTATAATTTAACTAACAAATTATAATTAAAACTACACTTATCTTTCACTCAGCCCCATTTTCCTGTTTAATTCTTACACTTAAAAAATTGTCATTTAAAATCATTTTTCCCATATTGAAAAGAGAGCCATTGAAAAGGCGCGAAATTTAAAAGTGTTTTGGGGAGGAGGGGGGGGGGGTACAGTTTGTGTGCCTTTTTAACAGGAGTATTGTTACAATTGTAACACTACAGACCTTGTATTTCTAATGGAACCGGCAATACCGCAACGCTGAGCCGAAAAACCAGGATGGTAATTGTTTGGACCTATCGGGTGAGGACATTGGAGCACCAAAAACATACTGCGGTGTCACTTGTTGAACGTTAAAGCGACCTTCATCACTTTAAATCCCATGACCTGCTCAATCTGGCAATCTTTGAAAACTCAACTTTGAGGTACTTCCGGTCCCTTTTGATATACAGGGTCTTCAGTGTTGGAGCTAAGTATAAGAATTACAGTAGTTAGTCTCGTTTCCTAGCAAAATGCCAACCTGTTCTAACCAGGACAAATTGGACAGGATGTTTATTTGGGTGAAGGTCGCAGTAACGTTCAACTAAAGGCAGTGCTTTATGCCGAACGGTTTCCACACCGACAACATCCGGTGCGAAGCACCTTTTCCGACATTGGCGAGCACCTTCGTGATTTCGGTAGTGCAAGATCATGAACGTAGAAGAGACTGTATAGTCTGTAATGAGGATATAGATTTTGACATCGTAGCACGTTTTGAAGCCAATTCATGCTAATAGTAGAGCGGTGGAACAAGAAGTTGCACTAAGCCATTCTACTGTTTGTGCCAGTTTACAAGGGCATCATTACTGGCATTATCATACCCCCTACATCAAGCCTTAACGGACGAGGATTTCCCAAGACGGCAATACCATTAGTCTTACCATGCGTCATGAGTTTACTGCTTGCAAATGTATTGCAAGACATGGACAGTCGTCTGGAAGATTGCCTAAACCACAATGGTAGAAACGTCGAATATTTACGTTGAGGTGTTTACCAAACAGTTAAGAGGTTGCAATTTGAGGCCCACGTTCTAAGACTAATCGTAGGACAGTGCTTTAAAATATTTTGTTGCATTCTCCAGTATTCTTTTGTACCTTGTCACTCGTTGTCACTTGCATACAATAAAACATGAATTCTAAACATTTATTTACACCCTGTATAATTTAGTATGACATCACCCGTTGGCAGTATTGGGGGTTGTACATAAAGGAAGCTGTTGGTCTGATCTCGACACCACTGTATACGTATACAGTGTACGAAACAAATATTTTTCTTCCATATTTCAAATACCGTCGTTTTTAAGCTTCTTTCATAAATAAAGTGCAACATTATATGCTTATCGAAATCAATGTTATTGGATATAAGTTAAATGTAATTAACGATACTGAAGTACTTCTTTAAGGAATTAGAAATAGACCAACCCCAAATGTATGACGGTAAAGCAAACATAATTATTCAAAATTTAATTACATTAAGACTGAAGTAACAGATATTATAAAAAAACGTCTTGGTTTGGACCAAGGCCGAAAAAACAAACGATATGTGTGAGGTTTATCAATTGGCTGAAGTTCAGACATTGCAATTTTTTTAGTTATTTTTATCCATTTAATCCTTAATCAATATCAAATTCAATCAACTGATTTTACTGTTAATCGATCTATTCCCTCTAAATTAATTGAAAAAATTACATATCTACGCTTTTTCAAGAACAATTACATTTTCCGAAAACATTTTATCATGAAATTAATTATTTTGAAGGGATTTCGTGTAAGCACCTTGACGGACATAGTTTTAATTGTTGCTGGCTTTATAAATTTTCAAGTTTGCATCAAAAAAAAACTTAAATCGGTAAGTTGCTAAGAAGACTGATGTTAAAAAATATGATAATTGAAATTTATTTTGTTCAGACTAGTTAATAAACGAATGCCGTATACTTAAGACAAAGCAACATCGCTTATCTGTGTGGTTTTTGTTAGTAGGTAGCTATCTGTGGCACTGGAAAAATATGATATCGGTATAAATATAACCAAAGGTATAGGTAAAGATTACATAAAAGAAATACGTTTCAGTACCAATGGCTTTTGTATTCATTTCCATTCATTACCAGTTAAACGAAGAAGGTCACACTTAACTTAACCCCCCCCCCCCAAGAAAGTATAAAGTACGAAGAGGGAAATTGCAGTGCAACCTTTCTTTCACAGTCGCGACATTAGAAATGTAGCATTTCGATATACGAAATTAAATGTATGAATTCGTGCAACACCCTGGTTTGGCATCCACTATTAAATATTTACATCTTCCTTTCGAATTATGTCAAAGTTCGCTTGGTCTTTTTAGACACAGTATTTCAAACATTCAATATTAAATCCCTCAACACGTACTCCCTTCAAAATAATTAATTTCATGATAAAATATTTTCGGAAAATGTAATTGTTCTTGAAAAAGCGTAGATATGTAATTTTTTCAATTAATTTAGAGGGAATAGATCGATTAACAGTAAAATCAGCTGATTGAATTTAATATTTTTTAAGGATTAAATGGATAAAAATAACTAAAAAAATTGCAATATCTGAAACTTCAGCCAATTGATAAACCTCACACATATCGTTTGTTTTTTCGGCCTTGGTCCAAACCAAGACGTTTTTTATAATCGAGTCATGTTCTCGTGAAGCCATGGTCGAGCTTTTATAGCCGGCAGGCGGTAGGCTTTCCTCGTGTCAGGAAGAATGACGTGGTGTGGCGCTCTCGGATAGAGTTCGGGGTTTCAGGGTTTTCACCCTCGCGCCTGCATGGTAACGTCGTGGCGACGGCTTGGCAGCGTCGTGTTGGCGGGGCATCCCCGCTCTCGGGCCGTTCGCGTTTTCGGTAAATTACCGTGGGGTGAACCCCAGTCCACGCGCGTACTCAAAATCTATTTACACTATATACACTAAGCTATACTACAACTATACATTATATACAAAACATTTAACATTATTGAAAAATAACAAGTCGGGAAAACCAAAATATTACCTCTCCGTGTCGAGAAGATTATATAACCTTAAGTATCCAATGAAAACGTCGACCTTTTTGCCCTCATCCTTTCCCGCGCTTTGCGCTTCCGCATTTCATACTTACTCTCAACATTATCTTCCTCCATTTTACATATAAAAATCAAATACTCACAAAAAGAAGTGGCAAAAACCTGCTGGCTCTTTACAACCACTTAATTTGACTTAATATCCAATTTCCAACAACAATAATATACCGGTAGTTTAATTGACAACCTACTAGCATCGAAATTCTCATTAAGAATGGCTCCCGCGGATAAAAAACGGCAATTTTCAACTAGGTGGGCGTTATCTCATTAGATTTGAAAAATATCATTTGTCTTTTTTACCAATGCCTAACCGTTTGGATTTTTGAAAGCTTTCTAGCACCAAAAAATATTTTTGAGTGAGGATAAAAAAGGTCTGTCCTCTCTTAATTTTTAAAGCTTTTCTCATGATTACTCTATACAACAGTAACAAGGAGTATAAACCCATTAGTGGAAGCAGTATTTTTTTCCCAAAACAATCTCGCTTATGTTTATGCAATGAATGAAATATATCACAATGCACGGGCCTTGATAGATATAGGAGGCAATGAAGGAAATATATCGCATGCACGGGCCTTGGTAGATATAGGAGGCAATGATAATCTCTCTCTTTGCACGAGAGGTTTATCTTTAATATTTAAATAAATATAATTATTTTTAATTATTTTAATCTTCAATAATTAACATTAATAATAGTTAAATCGTTTAAAATAAAGTTATACCTATTGTCTTCTCAAACTTTGCTAATATTGACGTTTAAAGTGAAGGGTACCCCTCTTCCCGCTTTCTTCAGATTTTGGGGTATATATACGATTCGTTTCCATTATAATAGTAAGGAAAAACCGCAAATGCGAAAACCTTTGGTAGCGATCCTACCTTAGGGAGCGGCTAGACGTTTCTCGTAACCCTAGCTGATCGCCGCGTATATCCCAAAACCAAACGATGATAATGGAGTAGAAGCCAATGATACAGATTGGTGTCTATGTGGAATAGACGGTAGACCAGTGGATGGTGGTGTTAGAAGGCAGTGTAAGTGCAGACGGGTGTCAATGTGGGATTGACAAAGAACAGAAGATGGTGGTGTGAGAACTCAAGTAGAGGAGCCATTTCCGTGACTGTGAAAGCAGTTCGGAAATGGCGAAAACGTTTGCTCCGATACGCAAACTGCGAACGCGGTCACGTGGGTGTAACAACAGACAGACACACAGACAGACACACAGACACGGCCGTTACAGAACCTCTCCTGGACTACGTCACACGGAGAGGTAAAAATACCTGGCAACTCTCAATAAGCGAGGGGTAAATAACCTAAAAGGGACGAAGCTAGGGGAACGCTATTTTTCCCAGATAGAGAGGTTCAGAGAACTAGATGGCCGGGGCTTCTTGTGGCTACAAAGAAGCCGGGTTTTAAGGAAAGCTTCTGAATCGGCAACCAACGCCAGCATTGGGATTGACCTTTTCAGATGTTTCCCCGGGAAATTTATTATTTAAACTACAGTCGAGTTAATTTAGTAAAATTACTGAAATATTAAGCATTAATCTCGCTTCGGAACCCGGGCTCCGTGGCTTAGTGGTTACAGCGCCTGTCTTGTAAACAGGAGATCATGAGTTCGATTCTCGTCGGAGCCTCGTTGTTATGGTACTTGAACTTGTTTTCGCAGCTATTAAATTTTGAAAAACTAAAAATAATAGTTGCTTGAGATACGCATATATTTAAACAATAGGGTAAAACTACAAACGAGTTAATTTAGGCAAATTACTGAAATATTCAGCATTAATCTCGCTACGGAACCAGGGCTCCTTGGCTTAGTTGTTAAAGCCCATGTCTCGTAAACAGGAGATCATGAGTTCGATTCTCGTCGGAGCCTTGCTGTTATGATACTCGAACTAGTTTTCGTAGCTATTAAATTTTGCAAAACTAAAAATAATAGTTGCTTGAGATATGCATATATTTAAACAATAGGGTAAAACTGCGAAAGAGTTAATTTAGGAAAATTAGTGAAATATTCAGCATTCTTCTCGCTTCGGAACCAGGGCTCCGTGGCTTAGTGGTTTAATTGCGTGTCACGTAAACAGGAGATCAAGAGTTCGATTCTCGTCGGAACGTCGTTGTTATGGTACTTGAACTGGTTTTCGCAGCTATTAAATTTTGAAAAACTAAAAATAATAGTTGCTTGAGATATGCATTAATGCAAAGAATAGGGTAAAACTACAATCGAGTTAATTTAGTAAAATTACTGAAATATTCCGCATTAATCTCGCTTCGGAATCAGGGCTCCGTGGCTTAGTGGTTACAGCGCCTGTCTTGTAAACAGGAGATCATGAGTTCGATTCTCGTCTGAGCCTTGCTGTTATGATACTCGAACTAGTTTTCGTAGCTATTAAATTTTGAAAAAATAAAAATAATAGTTGCTTGAGATATGCATTACTGCACACAATAGGTTAACACTGCGAAGGAGGTAATTAAGTAAAATTACGGAAATATTCAGCATTAATCTCGCTTCGGAACCAGGGCTCCTTGGCTTAGTTGTTAAAGCCCCTGTCTCGTAAACAGGAGATCATGAGTTCGATTCTCGTCGGAGCCTCGTTGTTATGATACTTGAACTAGTTTTCGTAGCTATTTAATTTTGAAAAACTAAAAATAATAGTTGCATGAGATATGCATTAATTAATTTAGTAAAATTACTGAAATATTCAGCATTAATCTCGCTTCGGAATCAGGGCTCCGTGGCTTAGTGGTTACAGCGCCTGTCTTGTAAACAGGAGATCATGAGTTCGATTCTCGTCGGAGCCTCGTTGTTATGATACTTGAACTAGTTTTCGTAGCTATTAAATTTTGAAAAACTAAAAATAATAGTTGCTTGAGATATGCATTTATGCAAACAATAGGGGAAAACTGCGAATGAGTTAATTTAGTAAAATTACTGAAATATTCAGCATTCTTCTCGCTTCGGAACCAGGGCTCCGTGGCTTAGTGGTTGCAGCGCCTGTCTTGTAAACAGGAGATCATGAGTTCGATTCTCGTCGGAGCCTCGTTGTCATGATACTTGAACTAGTTTTCGTAGCTATTAAATTTTGAAAAAATAAAAATAATAGTTGCTTGAGATATGCATTAATGCAAAGAATAGGGTAAAACTACAATCGAGTTAATTTAGTAAAATTACTGAAATATTCAGCATTAATCTCGCTTCGGAACCCGGGCTCCATGGCTTAGTGATTACAGCGCTTGTCTTGTAAACAGGAGATCATGAGTTCAATTCTCGTCGGAGCCTCGTTGTTATGATACTTGAACTAGTTTTCGTAGCTATTAAATTTTGAAACACTAAAAATAATAGTTGCTTGAGATACGCATATATTTAAACAATAGGGTAAAATTACAAACGAGTTAATTTAGGAAAATTACTGAAATATTCAGCATTCTTCTCGCTTCGGAACCAGGGCTCCGTGGCTTAGTGGTTTAATTGCGTGTCACGTAAACAGGAGATCAAGAGTTCGATTCTCGTCGGAGCCTCGTTGTTATGGTACTTGAACTTGTTTTCGCAGCTATTAAATTTTGAAAAACTAAAAATAATAGTTGCTTGAGATACGCATATATTTAAACAATAGGGTAAAACTACAAACGAGTTAATTTAGGCAAATTACTGAAATATTCGGCCTTAATCTCGCTACGGAACCAGGGCTCCTTGGCTTAGTTGTTAAAGCCCATGTCTCGTAAACAGGAGATCATGAGTTCGATTCTCGTCGGAGCCTTGCTGTTATGATACTCGAACTAGTTTTCGTAGCTATTAAATTTTGCAAAACTAAAAATAATAGTTGCTTGAGATATGCATATATTTAAACAATAGGGTAAAACTACGAAAGAGTTAATTTAGGAAAATTAGTGAAATATTCAGCATTCTTCTCGCTTCGGAACCAGGGCTCCGTGGCTTAGTGGTTTAATTGCGTGTCACGTAAACAGGAGATCAAGAGTTCGATTCTCGTCGGAACGTCGTTGTTATGGTACTTGAACTGGTTTTCGCAGCTATTAAATTTTGAAAAACTAAAAATAATAGTTGCTTGAGATATGCATTAATGCAAAGAATAGGGTAAAACTACAATCGAGTTAATTTAGTAAAATTACTGAAATATTCCGCATTAATCTCGCTTCGGAATCAGGGCTCCGTGGCTTAGTGGTTACAGCGCCTGTCTTGTAAACAGGAGATCATGAGTTCGATTCTCGTCTGAGCCTTGCTGTTATGATACTCGAACTAGTTTTCGTAGCTATTAAATTTTGAAAAAATAAAAATAATAGTTGCTTGAGATATGCATTACTGCACACAATAGGTTAACACTGCGAAGGAGGTAATTAAGTAAAATTACGGAAATATTCAGCATTAATCTCGCTTCGGAACCAGGGCTCCTTGGCTTAGTTGTTAAAGCCCCTGTCTCGTAAACAGGAGATCATGAGTTCGATTCTCGTCGGAGCCTCGTTGTTATGATACTTGAACTAGTTTTCGTAGCTATTTAATTTTGAAAAACTAAAAATAATAGTTGCATGAGATATGCATTAATTAATTTAGTAAAATTACTGAAATATTCAGCATTAATCTCGCTTCGGAATCAGGGCTCCGTGGCTTAGTGGTTACAGCGCCTGTCTTGTAAACAGGAGATCATGAGTTCGATTCTCGTCGGAGCCTCGTTGTTATGATACTTGAACTAGTTTTCGTAGCTATTAAATTTTGAAAAACTAAAAATAATAGTTGCTTGAGATATGCATTTATGCAAACAATAGGGGAAAACTGCGAATGAGTTAATTTAGTAAAATTACTGAAATATTCAGCATTCTTCTCGCTTCGGAACCAGGGCTCCGTGGCTTAGTGGTTGCAGCGCCTGTCTTGTAAACAGGAGATCATGAGTTCGATTCTCGTCGGAGCCTCGTTGTCATGATACTTGAACTAGTTTTCGTAGCTATTAAATTTTGAAAAAATAAAAATAATAGTTGCTTGAGATATGCATTAATGCAAAGAATAGGGTAAAACTACAATCGAGTTAATTTAGTAAAATTACTGAAATATTCAGCATTAATCTCGCTTCGGAACCCGGGCTCCATGGCTTAGTGATTACAGCGCTTGTCTTGTAAACAGGAGATCATGAGTTCGATTCTCGTCGGAGCCTCGTTGTTATGATACTTGAACTAGTTTTCGTAGCTATTAAATTTTGAAACACTAAAATAATAGTTGCTTGAGATACGCATATATTTAAACAATAGGGTAAAACTACAAACGAGTTAATTTAGGAAAATTACTGAAATATTCAGCATTCTTCTCGCTTCGGAACCAGGGCTCCGTGGCTTAGTGGTTTAATTGCGTGTCACGTAAACAGGAGATCAAGAGTTCGATTCTCGTCGGAGCCTCGTTGTTATGGTACTTGAACTTGTTTTCGCAGCTATTAAATTTTGAAAAACTAAAAATAATAGTTGCTTGAGATACGCATATATTTAAACAATAGGGTAAAACTACAAACGAGTTAATTTAGGCAAATTACTGAAATATTCAGCATTAATCTCGCTACGGAACCAGGGCTCCTTGGCTTAGTTGTTAAAGCCCATGTCTCGTAAACAGGAGATCATGAGTTCGATTCTCGTCGGAGCCTTGCTGTTATGATACTCGAACTAGTTTTCGTAGCTATTAAATTTTGCAAAACTAAAAATAATAGTTGCTTGAGATATGCATATATTTAAACAATAGGGTAAAACTACGAAAGAGTTAATTTAGGAAAATTAGTGAAATATTCAGCATTCTTCTCGCTTCGGAACCAGGGCTCCGTGGCTTAGTGGTTTAATTGCGTGTCACGTAAACAGGAGATCAAGAGTTCGATTCTCGTCGGAACGTCGTTGTTATGGTACTTGAACTGGTTTTCGCAGCTATTAAATTTTGAAAAACTAAAAACAATAGTTGCTTGAGATATGCATTAATGCAAAGAATAGGGTAAAACTACAATCGAGTTAATTTAGTAAAATTACTGAAATATTCCGCATTAATCTCGCTTCGGAATCAGGGCTCCGTGGCTTAGTGGTTACAGCGCCTGTCTTGTAAACAGGAGATCATGAGTTCGATTCTCGTCTGAGCCTTGCTGTTATGATACTCGAACTAGTTTTCGTAGCTATTAAATTTTGAAAAAATAAAAATAATAGTTGCTTGAGATATGCATTACTGCACACAATAGGTTAACACTGCGAAGGAGGTAATTAAGTAAAATTACGGAAATATTCAGCATTAATCTCGCTTCGGAACCAGGGCTCCTTGGCTTAGTTGTTAAAGCCCCTGTCTCGTAAACAGGAGATCATGAGTTCGATTCTCGTCGGAGCCTCGTTGTTATGATACTTGAACTAGTTTTCGTAGCTATTTAATTTTGAAAAACTAAAAATAATAGTTGCATGAGATATGCATTAATTAATTTAGTAAAATTACTGAAATATTCAGCATTAATCTCGCTTCGGAATCAGGGCTCCGTGGCTTAGTGGTTACAGCGCCTGTCTTGTAAACAGGAGATCATGAGTTCGATTCTCGTCGGAGCCTCGTTGTTATGATACTTGAACTAGTTTTCGTAGCTATTAAATTTTGAAAAACTAAAAATAATAGTTGCTTGAGATATGCATTTATGCAAACAATAGGGGAAAACTGCGAATGAGTTAATTTAGTAAAATTACTGAAATATTCAGCATTCTTCTCGCTTCGGAACCAGGGCTCCGTGGCTTAGTGGTTACAGCGCCTGTCTTGTAAATAGGAGATCATGAGTTCGATTCTCGTCGGAGCCTCGTTGTCATGATACTTGAACTAGTTTTCGTAGCTATTAAATTTTGAAAAAATAAAAATAATAGTTGCTTGAGATATGCATTAATGCAAAGAATAGGGTAAAACTACATTCGAGTTAATTTAGTAAAATTACTGAAATATTCAGCATTAATCTCGCTTCGGAACCCGGGCTCCATGGCTTAGTGATTACAGCGCTTGTCTTGTAAACAGGAGATCATGAGTTCGATTCTCGTCGGAGCCTCGTTGTTATGTTACTTGAGCTAGTTTTCGTAGCTATTAAATTTTGAAAAACTAAAAATAATAGTTGCTTGAGATATGCATTAATTAATTTAGTAAAATTACTGAAATATCCAGCATTAATCTCGCTTCGGAACCAGGGCTCCGTGGCTTAGTTGGTAAAGCGCCTGTCTCGTAAACAGGAGTTCATGAGTTCGATTCTCGTCGGAGCCTCGTTGTTATGATACTTGAACTAGTTTTCGTAGCTATTAAATTTTGAAAAACTAAAAATAATAGTTGCTTGAGATACGCGTATATTTAAAAAATAGGGTAAAACTACGAAAGAGTTAATTTAGGAAAATTACTGAAATATCCAGCATTAATCTCGCTTCGGAACCAGGGCTCCGTGGCTTAGTTGGTAAAGCGCCTGTCTCGTAAACAGGTGTTCATGAGTTCGATTCTCGTCGGAGCCTCGTTGTTATGATACTTGAACTAGTTTTCCTAGCTATTAAATTTTGAAAAACTAAAAATAATAGTTGCTTGATATATGCATTAATGCAAAGAATAGGGTAAAACTACAATCGAGTTAATTTAGTAAAATTACTGAAATATTCAGCATTAATCTCGCTTCGGAACCCGGGCTCCATGGCTTAGTGATTACAGCGCTTGTCTTGTAAACAGGAGATCATGAGTTCGAATCTCGTCGGAGCCTCGTTGTTATGATACTTGAACTAGTTTTCGTAGCTATTAAATTTTGAAAAACTAAAAATAATAGTTGCTTGAGATATGCATTAATGCAAAGAATAGGGTAAAACTACAATCGAGTTAAATTAGTAAAATTACTGAAATATTCAGCATTAATCTCGCTACGGAACCAGGGCTCCTTGGCTTAGTTGTTAAAGCCCCTGTCTCGTAAACAGGAGATCATGAGTTCGATTCTCGTCGGAGCCTTGCTGTTATGATACTCGAACTAGTTTTCGTAGCTATTAAATTTTGAAAAACTAAAAATAATAGTTGCTTGAGATATGCATTACTGCAAACAATAGGTTAACACTGCGAAGGAGGTAATTAAGTTAAATTACGGAAATATTCAGCATTAATCTCGCTACGGAACCAGGGCTCCTTGGCTTAGTCATTAAAGCCCCTGTCTTGTAAACAGGAGATCATGGGTTCGATTCTCCTCGGAGCCTCGTTGTCATGATACTTGAACTAGTTTTCGTAGCTATTAAATTTTGAAAAACTAAAAATAATAGTTGCTTGAGATACGCATATATTTAAAAAATAGGGTAAAACTACGAAAGAGTTAATTTAGGAAAATTACTGAAATATCCAGCATTAATCTCGCTTCGGAACCAGGGCTCCGTGGCTTAGTTGGTAAAGCGCCTGTCTCGTAAACAGGAGTTCATGAGTTCGATTCTCGTCGGAGCCTCGTTGTTATGATACTCGAACTAGTTTTCGTAGCTATTAAATTTTGAAAAACTAAAAATAATAGTTGCTTGAGATATGCATTAATGGAAAGAATAGGGTAAAACTACAATCGAGTTAATTTAATAAAATTACTGAAATATTCAGCATTAATCTCGCTTCGGAACCCGGGCTCCATGGCTTAGTGATTACAGCGCTTGTCTTGTAAACAGGAGATCATGAGTTCGATTCTCGTCGGAGCCTCGTTGTCATGATACTTGAACTAGTTTTCGTAGCTATTAAATTTTGAAAAACTAAAAATAATAGTTATTGTTATTTGTTATTGTTGAAGGGGGTGGCGCGTCGCCGCGCCGAGCACCGATACCAAGGGTATATTGTGCGCCCCGAGCTTGTTAGACTACGAAGAGTCCTGTCGCCTCGATGAATCGGAGAATCCGATTGGCCGAGACAGTAGAGAACTGGTGAGGTTCCATAGTATGCATGTCGAAATGCTCGAACCTCATGGCCGCGAGGTAGTCGCAGCTACAGAGGATATGGGAGGAGGTTTCCTCTACCTCCCGGCAGAACCTACAGAGTGGGTAATCAACGATGCCCAATAAGTGCAGGTGTCTATTCAGCCGGCAGTGTCCAGTGAGGAGACTGGTGACCAGCCTAATTTTGTTTTTGGTGAGGGCAAGCAGTTCCTTTGCCCTAGTGATAGAAGGACCCGGGACAAACTCCTTGGCCTGTCTCTGTCCATCCATGTCAAGCCAGAGCTGCATTTGAAGTGCAGACATCCGGCAGTGAATCCTATGGCTAATGATGCCATGGGGGATGGGAACCGCAGGCTCTGGTCCGAAGAACTTCGCCTCAGCCCCCCTTTTGGCATACATATCAGCCCTCTCATTGCCCAGGTATCCGCAGTGCCCTGGCACCCACAGCAATTGAACCTTGTTGCGGGCAGCCAAAGAACCCAGCAGATCCAGACAGCTGAGCACCAGTCTGGAATCGACAAGGCACTGATTTAGCGCCTTGAGGGCGGCCTGACTATCCGAATAGATCTGAATCGTCCGTCCGTGATAGTTTTTCTTGTTGCAGAAATCCGCACATAAACAAATGGCCATGATTTCCGCCTGTAAAACGCTGGCATAGTTGCCAAGGCTCTCGTAAAAACCAAACTTCTTGGTCAAGCAGTAGACCCCGGCACCAACTCCAGAGTCCGTCTTAGAGCCGTCCGTGAACCAGACGGACTCCCCCCAGTCCCGAGGACTGGGGTTGTCTCCCAATCAGCGCGACTGGGAAAGTGCACGCTGAAGGGCTTGTCGAAGTGGTATGATATAACAGACTTATCTGAGACCATCACGAGTGATGGCTCAGTACTGCTGTACTCACTGAAAAGCTTGGTGTGACTGAAGTCCCAATGCTTGGGCTTCCACCAGCCGAGGTTGTTGAGCCTACAGGCTCCCATAATAGCTTCCTCCTCAATAAAAAGGTGAAGAGGAAGCATATTGAGAAGGATTTCCAGAGAAGCTGTGGGGGCTGTCCTCATGGACCCCGTGATACCGATGCACGCCAGCCTTTGAAGCTTGCGTAGTTCATCTTGGGCTGTTTTAAGGCGAACCCTTGGCCACCAGACAAGAGCTCCATAGGAGACCACTGGCCTGATGATCCTGGTATAAATCCAGTTTACAGCGCTAGGGCTTAAGCCCCAGGACTTGCTGACTGAACTTCTTAAACGCCAAAATAAAATTTTGGCCTTCTTGATACTCAGATCAAGGTGGGGCTTCCAAGTAAGCTTGGCATCGAAAGTCACGCCAAGGTATTTGACCTCGGAGGACTTCTTTAAAACCTGTCCAAAGAAGGAAATATCGTTGAATAGGTCATTAGTCCTTTTCCGAGTAAACGGTATAAGGACAGTCTTGTTGGGATTGACGGTTAGGTTAACACCCCTACACCAATCCTCAACATCATGCAAGACAGATTTCATCAGTGCAGCGATAGTTGTAGGGAACCTCCCTGTAACAATCACTGCGATGTCATCCGCATAGCCAAAACAGTGACATCCCCTCTCCCCGAGTCGACCCAGCAGCTCATCCACCACCAGGCACCAAAGAAGAGGGGAAAGAACCCCTCCCTGAGGACAGCCACGGTCGGTGGAGATCTCCAAGGTTTCCCAGAGAAGAGACGCCGTCACCCTGCGATACGTGAGCATGGATTTTATCCAACGACACAAAGTGTCGTCAATACCAAACCGCTCCGCAGCGCGAAGGATGACTTCACTAGAGACCCTATCAAAGGCACCCTCAATATCAAGGAAGATGGCCAAAGACATCTCCTTGAACTCGATGGCCCTGTCAAGGCAGTTCAAAATGCCATGAAGCGCCGTCTCTGTGGATTTGCCTTTCTGATAGGCAAACTGAAAAGTGGACAGGGGTGTGTGGGAAAGAACACCATCCCGCAGATACCTGTCCACCAATTTCTCTAAAGTCTTTAGGAAGAAAGAGGTAAGACAGATAGGTCTAAATGCCTTAGCCTCAAGATAGCTCGTCTTCCCAGGTTTGGGAATAAAGATAACCTTCGAGCGCTTCCAGACATCTGGAATATGCGCCAGAGCAATGCAGGCTCTAAATATCCTGCACAGATAAGGGCCAATGGCGTCTATGCCTTCCTGGAGGAGGGCGGGAAAGACGCCATCTGGGCCAGGGGACTTGTAGGGCTGAAACGAGTTTACAGCCCACTGAAGTCTAGAGTATGTAACTACCTTATTGGCGATGCCCCAGTCCGCCCTGTGCGCTCTCCGAAAGTGCACGGGGGGAGCGCCGGTGCCTGTGAGGTCAAAGGCCTTGGAGTCCGGGAAGTGTACCTTAAGCATATGCTTAAGGGTATCAGTCCCTGACTTGGTAAACTCACCATCTGCCACCTTGATGGTGCTGAGCTGGTGAGTGTTATCATGAGCCAGGATCTTCATGATTTTGGCAGTAGCGGGGGCATCAGAGATGCTACCGCAAAAGTCCCTCCAGGAGTTCCTCTTGGCCTCCCGGATGGCTTTATTATACTTATTGAGGGTCTGTCTATAAATAGTCCAGTCCCCAGTCCTCTTAGCCCTATTAAAGAGTTTCCGAGTGAGCTTGCGAAGCTTGCCAAGTTCCGTATTCCACCAAGGAACGAGCCTTGGCCGGCTGGCAAGCTTCGCTGGACAGTTGTGGTGGTAGGAATCGATAATGGCTTGTTGCATGAGATCAACTGCCGAATCAAATTCCAGCACCGAGGAAAGCTTTGGAGCATTACCTCTGAGAAGGAGGCGAAGTTCCTCCCTGTAGCCGGACCAGTCGGTCCGACGGGGGTTACGCAGTTCCGTCTTAACCGAAGTTGACTTGACCGCAACCGAGAAGCAGATGTGCCTATGGTCCGAAAGAGACGGTTCATTAGACACATGCCAGTTGGAAACCGACAGACTGATATTGTCTGTGGCCAGGGTGACATCAATGACCTCCTTTCTGTTAGAAGTAACGAAGGTTGGCTCATTGTGCCTGTTGAGAATATGCAGGTTCGTACCGACCAGATATTCAAGCAGTTCATCACCACGTCTGTTGCAGTCACTGCTGCCCCACGTGACATGGTGGGCATTGGCATCACAGCCCAAAATGAGCCTGTCCCCCTGCCTCTCACAGCGGTCGACAAGAGCGACAACCTCCTGTGGTGGAGGGGAACCCGTGGCATCATGGGGAAAGTAAGCGGACGCCATGGTAAGGCCAGTTGCCTCTCCAAAAGAGGAGGGCATTACCTTAATCACAGCAGTATCCCTAGTGAGGTAGTTCGGAAGCGGAAGGATATCAAGACCCTTCCTGGTCAGAACACACGCCCTGGGGTTGGGTGAGGTAAAGTCATAAGAGATATTACCTGCATTCTTTAAACCAAGGATTTTACCATTATGAATCCAAGGTTCCTGAATGAGGGCCACATCCAGGCCCTCTAAGGCAAACCTCCGGCATAAAACTGCCGAGGCTGCTTTGCAGTGATGCAGGTTGATCTGGATCACCTTGATGCTCATATCGCAGGAAAAGAGGCGGCCCCGGCTACTGCTTGGCGGTAGCGCGGAGTCCCGATCCAAGACCGGTATCTCCCACGCCTCCACCAGCAGCACCCTCGGCCCCTAACTCCATCCTAGTGACAGGAGCGTGGGTCCTCTCGGTATCAGAGTCCTTCAAAAAGTCGGACTCTGTCCCGAGGTCTATGTCTGAGCTATCTGGAAGGGATGGCTCTAAATTAATGCCAGCAATATTTGCTGCCAGCTCCCCACTCACGCTGGCTGCAGTGTTGCCTTCTTCTTCCGAAGCCTCAAGGGCATTCTGGAGAGGGTCCTTAGGCGCATTCAGGACTTTAAAAGTCCCGACATCCACGCCAGTAAGACCCTCGAAGCCGGCCTCCTTGATGGCCTCCATGGAGGAGCCATCAATTAAGAAGATCCAGCGTCTGGTGCTCTTCTCATCGAACGACTTCAGGCACCGCCAACAGTCGGTCAGAAACCTACCGTTGTAGGCCTTCAATCGCCGGAGAAGAGCCGCCGGATCAGTGGTGCGACGGTCCTTGGTCCGGAAGGACACCTTGAACGGCTTCGAGAGTTCACTGGCCTTCATTACTGAAAGCCGTGTTCCCCCTATGGCACGCTCATTATGGTGTAGCACCTTCACGAGCCAATCGCCGGTCGCAGAATCCCCACAAGAATAGATCATGGCCCCAGCCATGATGTGGAAATTGAGAGGACGCGGCAGCGAGCTTCCCGAAGAAAGCTCAGCGTCCAGTGCGTCAAGTATAGCGGCCTGGATGGGAACAACGTCCTCCTCCGTGACCGCATTGGTCGGATAGCCATCTTTAACAATGGCCATCTTGACAATACTAGCGACGTCGCAGTAAGACTTGGTCTTCTTTGACGCCGCAGCTTGTAAGCTAGGCGAGGGATCAGGGTCCTCAGCCCTAGCTCTCTTTCCAGAAAGGATGGTAGCTTCTCTTGCACCAGGCGTAGAGTCCGTACCCAAGACGTTACTCCCAGCACCCGAAGGTACAGGAGTCCCATCTCGGCCCGTATCTCCTGCACCCAGTGCAGAGTTCTGGCCATCTTTTTGGGATTGTTTTCTTCGGCGGTTGGCCTTGCGCCTCCTATTAGCCTCACTCAACCTGGTAGAACCCGATTGAGGAGCAGGAGGTGACTTTTGGCCTTCCGCCGATTGCGGGTGGTTGCTGCCAGAGGCAGCATCACGCCCAGAAGCAGGTTGGGAGTTGCCTCCTTCCCTGAGAGAAGGCTGGGTACCGGTAGAACCGGCTCCATGCCCAGGTTTGTTTTTAGTTTTAGTTTTTAGAGAATCCATAGAGATCCCACGAGTAATGAGGCAAGTAAAAGGTCACCACCCGGTAGTCCTCAACCCGGGTGGAAGGCTAATTACAACGGGGTTTCGCCTGGTGCCCCGAGGGGACCGTTCGAGATACCGTAGATTAACTTCCCCGGTACCACACAGCCCTCAGCACGGTACCTGCACACCTTGGCTTGGGAAGGGCGCGTATCAACTCAGCCCACAAAACGCAGTGGTTGACCAGCTCTCACCACCGAGGAGGTGTGATACAACGCACTGTTGAGGACCCAAGCTGGTGGTCGCGCAAGCGAAAAGAAAGGCTGAGTAGCAAAGCAAGGGGGGAATTAAGCGCGCCATCCAGCTTGCGTCTTCAACTTCGAGAGCCAAAAAATAATAGTTGCTTGAGATACGCATATATTTAAACAAGTTGGGAAAGCCAAAATATTACCTCTCTGAGTGGAGATGACTATCACTACCCCTTAAACAACCTAAATATATGCATCTATCGCTTTTTTTAATTCTTTGCAAGTGCAGGAATTCAATTTTAAAATAGTCAATTGTTCAAGCCTTTTCAATATCTCTCAAGTGCTGTGGAAACTCTACTCTCTCGCTATACCTCAACGTATTCTTAGTCTACCAGTATCATTTGTAACATTTGTCCATATCAAAGCTGAATCATACCTCGCCACACAAAAAGCAAATGTCCCCAAAACATGGAAGCCACAACCCAATCACACATAAGCTAGGCTCCCACTTAACCAAAATAATTATTAAACAGTTAAATACTCACAAAGATTGGCAAAATCAATCTCCTTCAGTAATACGTAGCGCTTAAATATATTATTTTCCGAACAAAATTAATCGAGCAAATTTAACGCTTAACTTCTTCTCTTGAAATTCTATCAAAGAGTGATTCAACTGTTTAAAAAAAGGGTTTGTTTCGCAAATAGGGCGCTATCATATCAACCGCAATTCCGTCATATTTAAAAAATATACATTGCCAACACTTTTTTAGACACAATAGTGGAAGTTTTAGTTTCATTTAAAACATGTAAAACAATTATCTCATCTACAAATAGCTTACACATGTCTTTTTTACCAATACCTAGCCGTTTGGATTTTTCTAAAGCAATCTTAGCACCAAAATATTTTTTGATACAAAATAAATGTTCTATATTCTTCATTTTTGAAAATATATTTTTAAGCGTTTATAATGATTACTCTCTACACCTACATTAATCTTACACAAACAAGGAGTATAAATCCACTAGTGGAAGCGGTGTTTTTATTGAAAATATATATTTTTAAGGGTTTATCATGATTACGCTCTACAGCTACACTAATCTTACACAAACAAGGAGTACTATAAACCCACTACTGGAAGCGGTATTTTTATTCAAACGTAAAACAATTTCGCTTAAGTTTATCATCTCTAGACATCGGTAAAAATGTCTCTATCACTCCTAGGTAACTGTATGCAGAGGATTTTACGGCATTGTAACTCAAATTCATCTGATTATGTTTTAACAAGGTTAAATCTAACTGGGAGTAAGATGAAAGGAGTAGAAGCTTATCTGTCTTAGGAAATATGAAATTTTAATTCTCAGTTCGTTAAATCATAAGTTTATAACGAAAAAACCTGGAAGGGGAAACCGAGCAGACAAACGCGATTTTTGGGGGTAGAAGGTTAAGAGCCAAAGTTGAACTTCCTCTCGAAACGCAATGAGAAAGTGCATAAAATAATGCCATCAGCTATTTAACTGCGTCGATATATTTAACGACTTGACCCATGACATGCCCTTAACACTGGCTTCTATGAATCCTATTTATTCTTGGATGCTAGGAAACTTGGTAGACGTAACAGTCTGTACCAAGTACCCAAGCATCCTTCTATAAACGCCTGGCAACATTGTGGTACGCATGGTACAACTAAAATATAGGATGTGTATTTATCTTTCGACTCACTCAATCGCTTCAACACTTACAGAGAGACGAAGTATTGAAATCCATATTATGTAGTGAAATTAAAGGTTGCGTTTACGCTATATTTAAATGTAGTAAAGCTGAATTAAAAAGTAAACACCAAATTTGAAATGTTAATATCCAAAGATGTTCTTGGAATATTGAGATGAAACAGAGCTTTGTAGCTACAAAACTTCAAAAGGAATCGTAATGCCGAAAAATATTAAAAATATTTCCATTTAATATTCTGCAAAAAGGAAATGTTATCGTTTTGTAAGAGATCTTATCATCCTACTCGCTTTATATTAACTTTGATATACGTGTAGTGTTTCAATTCAGATGTAATCTTCATTACTCGTTCTATATAAACTCTCACTTCTGCCACTTCAAAGAAATAAGTTTATCTTAAATAATTAATTAAATATAATTGATATTAATTATTTTAATCGCCAGTAAATAACTTTAAAAATAGTTAAATCGTTTTAAATAAAGTTGTTCCTATTATCTTTCGAAACTTTGCTAATATTGACGTTTAAAGTGAAGGGTACCCCTCTTGCCCGCTTTCTTCAAATTTTGGGGTATATATACGATTCGTTTCCATTATAATAATAGATAAAAACGCATTCGCGTGAACCGATGGTGGAAGCCCTGCCATTGGGAGGCTAGACGTTTCTCGTAACCCTAGCCGATCGCCGCGTATATCTTGAAACCAAACGATGACGAAGGAAAAGAAGCCAGAATGGACTGACTGGCGTCCATGTGGAATGGACAAAGACCTGAAGATGGTGGTGCATAGAAGCTGGTGTCAATGTGGAATTGACGAAGAACAGAAGATGGTAGTGCATAGAAGCTGGTGTCAATGTGGAATTGACGAAGAACAGAAGATGGTGGTGCATAGAAGCTGGAGTCAAGGTAAAATTGACGAAGAACAAAAGTTGGTGGTGCTTGGAAGCAAGCACATACAGACTTGTGTCCATGTGGAGTGGACGAAAACCAAAGCTGGTGGTGTTGGAACTCAAGTAGAATAGCCAGAGGAGACAAACCCAAATTCCGTGAACTGTCAATGCAGTCCGGAAATTGGGAACACGTTTGCTCCGATACGCAAACTGCGAACGCGGTCACGTGGGGTCTGACAGACAGACACACACACACACACACACCCACAGACACGGCCGGTGTAATACCTCTCCGTGACATACGTCACTCGGAGAGGTAAAAATAGGGTAAAACTACGAAAGAGTTAATTTAGGAAAATTACTGAAATATTCAGCATTAATCTCGCTTCGGAACCAGGGCTCCGTGGCTTAGTTGGTAAAGCGCCTGTCTCGTAAACAGGAGATCATGAGTTCGATTCTCGTCGGAGCCTCGTTGTTATGATACTTGAACTAGTTTTCGTAGCTATTAAATTTTGAAAAACTAAAAATAATAGTTGCTTGAGATATGCATTAATGCAAACAATAGGGTAAAACTGCGAAGGAGTTAATTTAGTAAAATTACTGAAATATTCAGCATTAATCTCGCTACGGAACCAGGGCTCCTTGGCTTAGTTGTTAAAGACCCTGTCTCGTAAACAGGAGATCATGAGTTCGATTCTCGTCTGAGCCTTGCTGTTATGATACTCGAACTAGTTTTCGTAGCTATTAAATTTTGAAAAACTAAAAATAATAGTTGCTTGAGATATGCATTACTGCAAACAATAGGTTAACACTGCGAAGGAGGTAATTAAGTAAAATTACGGAAGAATTCAGCATTAATCTCGCTACGGAACCAGGGCTCCTTGGCTTAGTTGTTAAAGCCCCTGTCTCGTAAACAGGAGATCATGAGTTCGATTCTCGTCGGAGCCTTACTGTTATGATACTCGAACTAGTTTTCGTAGCTAATAAATTTTGAAAAACTAAAAATAATAGTTGCTTGAGATATGCATTAATGCAAACAATAGGGTAAAACTGCGAAGGAGTTAATTTAGTAAAATTACTGAAATATTCAGCATTAATCTCGCTACGGAACCAGGGCTCCTTGGCTTAGTTGTTAAAGCGCCTGTCTCGTTAACAGGAGATCACGAGTTCGATTCTCGTCGGAGCCTCGTTGTTATGATACTTTAACTAGTTTTCGTAGCTATTAAATTTTGAAAAACTAAAAATTATAGTTGCTTGAGATATGCATTAATGAAAACAATAGGGTAAAACTACAAACGAGTTAATTTAGTAAAATTACTGAAATATTCAGCATTAATCTCGCTTCGGAACCAGGGCTCCGTGGCTTAGTGGTTAAAGCGCCTGTCTTGTAAACAGGAGATCATGGGTTCGATTCTCGTCGGAGCCTCGTTGTCATGATACTTGAACTAGTATTCGTAGCTATTAAATTTTGAAAAACTAAAAATAATAGTTGCTTGAGATACGCATATATTTAAAAAATAGGGTAA
Organism: Phalangium opilio; assembly: GCA_019434445.1. NCBI lineage: Eukaryota > Metazoa > Arthropoda > Arachnida > Opiliones > Phalangiidae > Phalangium > Phalangium opilio. The sequence goes on from JAEQBA010002644.1 coordinate 61,039, forward strand.
AACTACGAAAGAGATAATTTAGGAAAATTACTGAAATATCCAGCATTAATCTCGCTTCGGAACCAGGGCTCCGTGGCTTAGTTGGTAAAGCGCCTGTCCCGTAAACAGGAGTTCATGAGTTCGATTCTCGTCGGAGCCTCGTTGTTATGATACTCGAACTAGTTTTCGTAGCTATTAAATTTTGAAAAACTAAAAATAATAGTTGCTTGAGATATGCATTACTGCAAACAATAGGTTAACACTGCGAAGGAGGTAATTAAGTAAAATTACGGAAATATTCAGCATTAAACTCGCATCGCAACAAGGGATCCGTGGCTTAGTTGTTAAAGCGCCTGTCTCGTAAACAGGAGATCATGAGTTCGATTCTCGTCGGAGCCTCGTTGTCATGATAATTGACTAGTTTTCGTAGCTATTAAATTTTGAAAAACTAAAAATAATTTTTGCTTGAGATACGCATATATTTAAAAAATAGGGTAAAACTACGAAAGAGTTAATTTAGGAAAATTACTGAAATATCCAGCGTTAATCTCGCTTCGGAACCAGGGATCCGTGGCTTAGTTGTTAAAGCGCCTGTCTCGTAAACAGGTGTTCATGAGTTCGATTCTCGTCGGAGCCTCGTTGTTATGATACTTGAACTAGTTTTCGTAGCTATTAAATTTTGAAAAACTAAAAATAATAGTTGCTTGAGATATGCATTAATGCAAAGAATAGGGTAAAACTACAATCGAGTTAATTTAGTAAAATTACTGAAATATTCAGCATTAATCTTGCTTCGGAACCCGGGCTCCATGGCTTAGTGATTACAGCGCTTGTCTTGTAAACAGGAGATCATGAGTTCGATTCTCGTCGGAGCCTCGTTGTTATGATACTTGAACTAGTTTTCGTAGCTATTAAATTTTGAAAAACTAAAAATAATAATTGCTTGAGATACGCATATATTTAAACAAGTTGGGAAAGCCAAAATATTACCTCTCCGAGTGGAGATGACTATCACTATCCCTTAAACAACCTAAATATATGCATCTATCGCTTTTTTTAATTCTTTGCAAGTGCAGGAATTCAATTTTAAAATAGTCAATTATTCAAGCCTTTTCAATATCTCTCAATTGCTGGGGAAACTCTACTCTCTTGCTATACCTCAACCGTATTCTTAGTCTACCAGTATGATTTGTAACATTTGTCCATATCAAAGCTGAATCATACACCGCCACACAAAAAGCAAATGTCCCCAAAACATGGAAGCCACAACCCAATCACACATAAGCTAGGCTCGTACTTGTTCATCGCTTTCGATGATTTCACTAATATTAGCATTAACATTTTGTACATTATTGGGTTCCTTATTAATAGATATGCCTACGCCTACAGTACTTTCAATAGAACATTTATTTAATGCATTATCTTTCGTACGATCATGGCCAACTGGCCTCGTGGTAGAACCTACATTTTGCGTGCTAGAACCTGTTCCAGAAACAGCCTTTTTTCCGCGGCTAACGCTCTTCTCCTTTCATTTTCTCGTTTCCTAAATTCAGGATCTGACCTTTTTGCCCTCATTCTTTCCCTTGCCTTTCGTTTTCTGATTTCCTCTTTACTTAAATTATTATCTTCCTCCATTTACTTATTAATCAGTTAAATACTCACAAAGGTTGGCAAAATCAATCTCCTTAAATACTCACACAGGTTGGCAAAATCAATCTCCTTCAGTAATACGTAAGGCTTAATTATATTATTTGCCGAACAAAATTAATCGAGCAAATTTAACACTTAACTTCTTCCTTCGAAATTCTATCAAAGAATGAATCAACTGTTTAAAAAAAGGTTTTTTTCGCGAATAGGGCGCTATCATACCAACAGCAATTCCGTCATATTTAAAAAATATACATTGCCAACACTTTTTTCAAATAAAGAATGATAAAAGTGCGTAAAAAAAGGTCTTTCACAAATAGGCCTAGGGGGCGTATAAACTAAACAGCAACAACGCTCTACAGCTACACTAATCTTACACAAACAAGGAGTACTATAAACCCACTACTGGAAGCGGTATTTTTATTCAAACGTAAAACAATTTCGCTTAAGCTTAACATCTCTAGACATCGGTAAAAATGTCTCTATCACTCCTAGACATTATAACTCAAATTCATCTGATTATGTTTTAACAAGGTTAAATCTAACTGGGAGTAAGATGAAAGGAGTAGAAGCTTATCTGTCTAAGGAAATATGAAATTTTATCTTAACAGTTCGTTAAAGCATAAGTTTATAACGAAAAAACGCGGAAGGGGAAAACGAGCAGACAACTGCGATTTTTGGGGGTAGAAGGTTAAGAGCGCCATCTGTCGTCCGTGCCAAAGTTGAACTTCCACTCGAAACGCAATGAGAAAGTGGATAAAATAATGCCATCAGCTATTTAACTGCGTCGATATATTTAACGACTTGACCCATGACATGCCCATAACACTGGCTTCTATAAATCCTATTTATTCTTGGATGCTAGGAAACTTGGTAGACGTAACTGTCTGTACCAAGTACCCAAGCATCCTTCAATAAACGCCTGGCAACATTGTGGTACGCATGGTACAACTAAAAAATAGGATGTGTATCTATCTTTCCAGTCACTCCAAGTCGTTAAGCCCTCATTACAGAGGATTTGAAACACTATCGTAATTCCAAGTGTCTCGAATCTCTAAGTTCCTGTCCATTATGAACAGTGCTGAGAGAATGATACATCAGAAAGAGCCATTCAAATCGAATTGCCGAAAATATTATCCATATTTTCATTTCATATAACAGAGAAAACAAATTATTATGGTTCTGAGAGGAGCTTCCCATTTTGGTTGTTGTTCTCAAAAATATATCGCAATTCACGGGCCTAGATAGATACAGGAGGCAATGTAGGAAATATAACGCAATGCACGGGCCTAAAAAGATATAAGAGACAATGTACGAAATATAACGCAATGCACGGGCCTTGATAGATATAGGAGGCAATGATTTAACGACTTCGGTACTTGGGTTTATCTTTAATATTTAAATAAATATAATTATTTTTAATTATTTTAATCGCCAGTAAATAACTTTAAAAATAGTTAAATCGTTTAAAATAAAGTTGTTCCTATTATCTTTCGAAACTTTGCTAATATTGACGTTTAAAGTGAAGGGTACCCCTCTTGCCCGCTTTTTTCAAATTTTGGGGTATATATACGTTTCGTTTCCATTATAATAATAGATAAAAACGCATTCGCGTGAACCTTTGGTGGAAGCCCTGCCATTGGGAGGCTAGACGTTTCTCGTAACCCTAGCCGATCGCCGCGTATATCTTGGAACCAAACGATGACGGAGGAAAAGAAGCCAGAATGTACTGACTGGCGTCCATGTGGAATGGACAAAAGACCTGAAGATGGTGGTGCATTGAAGCTGGTGTCAATGTGGAATTGACGAAGAACAGAAGATGGTGGTGCATAGAAGCTGGTGTCAAGGTGAAATTGACGAAGAACAGAAGATGGTGGTGCTTAGAAGCTAGCAAGTACAGACTAGTGTCCATGTGGGATGGACAAAGACTAGCAGATTGTGGTCCTTAGAAGCCAGTTAGTAAAGACTTGTGTTGGTAGACGAATGGCCAAATTTCCGTGAACCGCGAACGCGTTCCGGAAATCGGGTATTTGTTTGCTCCAATACGCAAACTGCGAACGCGGTCACGTGGGGTCTGACAGACAGACAGACACACAGACAGACACACAGACAGACACACAGACACGGCCGGTGTAATACCTCTCCGTGACATACGTCACTCGGAGAGGTAAAAATAGGGTAAAACTACGAAAGAGTTAATTTAGGAAAATTACTGAAATATCCAGCATTAATCTCGCTTCGGAACCAGGGATCCGTGGCTTAGTGGTTACAGCGCCTGTCTTGTAAACAGGAGATCATTAGTTCGATTCTCGTCGGAGCCTCGTTGTCATGATACTTGAACTAGTTTTCGTAGCTATTAAATTTTGAAAAACTAAAAATAATAGTTGCTTGAGATATGCATTAATTAATTTAGTAAAATTACTGAAATATTCAGCATTAATCTCGCTTCGGAATCAGGGCTCCGTGGCTTAGTGGTTACAGCGCCTGCCTTGTAAACAGGAGATCATGAGTTCGATTCTCGTCGGAGCCTCGTTGTCATGATACTTGAACTAGTTTTCGTAGCTATTAAATTTTGAAAAACTAAAAATAATAGTTGCTTGAGATATGCATTAATGGAAAGAATAGGGTACAACTACAAACGAGTTAATTTAGTAAAATTACTGAAATATTCAGCATTAATCTCGCTTCGGAACCCGGGCTCCGTGGCTTAGTGGTTACAGCGCTTGTCTTGTAAACAGGAGATCATGAGTTCGATTCTCGTCGGAGCCTCGTTGTTATGTTACTTGAACTAGTTTTCGTAGCTATTAAATTTTGAAAAACTAAAAATAATAGTTGCTTGAGATATGCATTAATTAATTTAGTAAAATTACTGAAATATTCAGCATTCTTCTCGCTTCGGAACCAGGGCTCCATGGCCTAGTGGTTAAAGCGCCTGTCTTGTAAACAGGAGATCATGAGTTCGATTCTCGTCGGAGCCTCGTTGTCATGATACTTGAACTAGTTTTCGTAGCTATTAAATTTTGAAAAACTAAAAATAATAGTTGCTTGAGATACGCATATATTTTAAAAATAGGGTAAAACTACGAAAGAGTTAATTTAGGAAAATTACTGAAATATCCAGCATTAATCTCGCTTCGGAACCAGGGCTCCGTGGCTTAGTTGGTAAAGCGCCTGTCTCGTAAACAGGAGTTCATGAGTTCGATTCTCGTCGGAGCCTCTTTGTTATGATACTTGAACTAGTTTTCGTAGCTATTAAATTTTGAAAAACTAAAAATAATAGTTGCTTGAGATACGCATATATTTAAAAAATAGGGTAAAACTACGAAAGAGTTAATTTAGGAAAATTACTGAAATATTCAGCATTCTTCTCGCTTCGGAACCAGGGCTCCGTGGCTTAGTGGTTTAATTACGTGTCACGTAAACAGGAGATCAAGAGTTCGATTCTCGTCGGAACGTCGTTGTTATGGTACTTGAACTAGTTTTCGCAGCTATTAAATTTTGAAAAACTAAAAATAATAGTTGCTTGAGATACGCATATATTTAAACAATAGGGTGAAACTACAAACCAGTTAATTTAGTAAAATTACTGAAATATTCAGCATTAATCTCGCTTCGGAACCAGGGCTCCGTGGCTTAGTGGTTACAGCGCCTGTCTTGTAAACAGGAGATCATGAGTTCGATTCTCGTCGGAGCCTCGTTGTCATGATACTTGAACTAGTTTTCGTAGCTATTAAATTTTGAAAAACTAAAATAATAGTTGCTTGAGATACGCATATATTTAAAAAATAGGGTAAAACTACGAAAGAGTTAATTTAGGAAAATTACTGAAATATTCAGCATTAATCTCGCTTCGGAACCAGGGCTCCGTGGCTTAGTTGGTAAAGCGCCTGTCTCGTAAACAGGAGTTCATAAGTTCGATTCTCGTCGGAGCCTCGTTGTTATGATACTTGAACTAGTGTTCGTAGCTATTAAATTTTGAAAAACTAAAAATAATAGTTGCTTGAGATATGCATTAATGCAAAGAATAGGGTAAAACTACAATCGAGTTAATTTAATAAAACAAGTTGGGAAAACCAAAATATTACCTCTCCGAGTCAAGAGGTCTACTACTACAAACTTATTTACCTAGATATGGAATTATTTCAGTTTTTTCAAGTAAAAATTTACGAAATATTGAAGCAGTATTCCAAGCATAGCGAATATACAGTAAAGCAGGCGACATTTTACATCCAATAAAGATAAATCTTGGACACATGGAAATCAGTCAATGGGGAAAAGATCAGGAAATGAAGTCTACGCTTCAGCTCTTTACCGTATATTCTGATAGCTACATTCACAACTGTTTTCAGTGTAAAGACTATCGTCTCGTCTCAACTCAATAATATTCTTAGTTTGCCAACATGAATGTTAACGTTAAATAACAATAAAGCTAAATTGTAGCTAGACGCACTAATAGTCAATGCGCACCATAAAGAGAATAAAAAGTCTGTAGCTACTACCCGTTTACCATTAGCCCTTTTACTATTCGAATTGCCACCATGATCTTTTCTTCTATTATAAAACCTTAACCTGACTATTTAATAGTGTATTTAACTTTCGGCTCACTCTGAACCGTTGATGTCTCTTCATTTCAGACACGAAAATCAAAACCCAAAGTTTACTTCACCTCAGGCCTCAATTATTTACTCTTTGTTTCACTAAGCCTATTGCGGATGATACTTTATATACCCGCCGGAGTCTAGGTCTTAGTTTTCTTCATGAAATCACTAAACCAAGGATTATCCTATATACAGATGTAGTATAGCTTAAGTAATATATAAACAGCCATTTCAAATAACAATATTAAAAAACTCTTTGGAATATCAAAATAAAACAGAGCTTTAAAGCTACAAAAGTACTAAATGCATCATAATTACGAAAAATACTTCCACATATTCACTTTATATTATGGAAAAAGGGAATATTAAGGTTCTGTATGATTTCTTAACACATCAACACAAGGCTAACTGCTAACGCGACGCACTAGTGTAACAATGGGTGGACACACACAGACAAAAACATAGACTGCTTTTTAACTCTTTCCGTATTCATTTTGATTTGAGAAACAAGATTATCTTTAAAATTTAAATAAATATAATTATTTTTAATTATTTTAATCTTCAATAATTAACATTAATAATAGTTAAATCGTTTAAAATAAAGTTATACCTATTATCATCTCAAACTTTGCTAATATTGACGTTTAAAGTGAAGGGTACCCCTCTTGCCCGCTTTCCTCAAATTTTGGGGTATATATACGATTCGTTTCCATCGTAATAGTAAGGAAAAAGCGCAATTGCGAAAACCTTTGGTGGCGATCCCACCTTAAGGTACGTTCACAAAGGCGCTTTTTCCTGAAGCTGATCGCGGATGGCTGAAAGTAGTTTTCTCGCGCGAAGCTGCCGAGGTGAGCGTCTGCTCTCAGCCTTCAGCGTGAGCTTCCTCTCTATCGTTCACAAAAGTGTTTCTTCGTCGTAGTTCGTTTGGGGACAGCGGGTAGATAAGCAGTCGACAGCATCTCTATCTCTGTGCTTCTTCGCAAATTTATTCCAAATCACATCTCTTTGTTTCACGATTTCAATTAGGTTTTCCTTTTTTTGGATATCTTTAAGCCGTAGATCGGCTTTCAAGGCTTTGTCAATTTCTTTTTTCTCTTTCAAATTCGTTATGTTTATTGCAAAAGTACCACACGAAATTTATCAGAATGCCTAAAATAGTCTGCTAGAGGTTAAAATTCGTCTGCACGACGGGGAGGGGCAAGAGCTTTTTCTCGAATATATCTATCCACAACAGATCGAAGCGGACTCCATCAATCAGCCTCAGCAACCGGCGTACGCCACTCCCAATACCGCTTAAGCGGCTTTGTGAACAGTCACGCGAGAAGCAGACACTAGATTCAGCCTACGCTCTCGGCAATCAGCTTCAACTAAACGCGCCTTTGTTCCCGCTAGAGGAACGTACCTTTTAAGTTAGGCTAGACGTTTCTCGTAACCCTAGCTGATCGCCGCGTATATCCTAAAACCAAACGATGATAATGGAGTAGAAGCCAATGAGACAGATTGGTGTCTATCTGGAATAGACGGAAGACCAGTAGATGGTGGTGTTTAGAAGCCAGAATGTACAGACTGGTGTCCAAGTGGGATGGACAAAGACCAGAAGATGGTGGTGATTAGAAGCCAGTATGTGCAGAGTGGTGTCCAAGTGGAATGGACGAAGACCAGAAGATGGTGGTGATTAGAAGCCAGTATGTACAGACTGGTGTCCAAGTGGAATGGACGAAGACCAGAAGATGGTGGTGATTAGAAGCCAGTATGTACAGACTGGTGTCCGTGTGGGATGGACAAAGACCAGAAGATGGTGGTGTGAGAACTCAAGTAGAGGAGCCATTTCTTTGACTGTGAAAGCAGTTCGGAAATGGCGAACACGTTTGCTCCGATTTGGAAACTGCGAACGCGGTCACGTGGGTGTAGCAACAGACAGACAGACAGACACACAGACAGACAGACACGATCGTTACAGAACCTCTCCGTGACATACGTCACTCGGAGAGGTAATTACTGAAATATTCAGCATTAATCTCGCTTCGGAACCCGGGCTCCGTGGCTTAGTGGTTACAGCGCTTGTCTTGTAAACAGGAGATCATGAGTTCGATTCTCGTCGGAGCCTCGTTGTTATGATACTTGAACTAGTTTTCGTAGCTAGAAAATTTTGAAAAACTAAAAATAATAGTTGCTTGAGATATGCATTTATGCAAACAATAGGGGAAAACTGCAAATGAGTTAATTTAGTAAAATTACTGAAATATTCAGCATTCTTCTCGCTTCGGAACCAGGGCTCCGTGGCTTAGTGGTTACAGCGCCTGTCTTGTAAACAGGAGATCATGAGTTGGATTCTCGTCGGAGCCTCGTTGTCATGATACTTGAACTAGTTTTCGTAGCTATTAATTTTTGAACTAGTTTTCGTAGCTATTAAATTTTGAAAAACTAAAAATAATAGTTCCTTGAGATACGCATATATTTAAAAAATAGGGTAAAACTACGAAAGAGTTAATTTAGGAAAATTACTGAAATATTCAGCATTCTTCTCGCTTCGGAACCAGGGCTCCGTGGCTTAGTTGGTAAAGCGCCTGTCTCGTAAACAGGAGTTCATGAGTTCGATTCTCGTCGGAGCCTCGTTGTTATGATACTTGAACTAGTTTTCGTAGCTATTAAATTTTTGAAAAACTAAAAATAATAGTTGCTTGAGATATGCATTAATGCAAAGAATAGGGTAAAACTACAATCGAGTTAATTTAGTAAAATTACAGAAATATTAAGCATTAATCTCGCTTCGGAACCCGGGCTCCATGGCTTAGTGATTACAGCGCTTGTCTTGTAAACAGGAGATCATGAGTTCGATTCTCGTCGGAGCCTCGTTGTTATGTTACTTGAACTAGTTTTCTTAGCTATTAAATTTTGAAAAACTAAAAATAATAGTTGCTTGAGATATGCATTAATGAAAACAATGGGGTAAAACTACAAACGAGTTAATTTAGTAAAATTACTGAAATATTCAGCATTAATCTCGCTTCGGAACCAGGGCTCCGTGGCTTAGTGGTTTAATTGCGTGTCACGTAAACAGGAGATCAAGAGTTCGATTCTCGTCGGAGCCTCGTTGTTATGGTACTTGAACTAGTTTTCGCAGCTATTAAATTTTGAAAAACTAAAAATAATAGTTGCTTGAGATACGCATATATTTAAACAATAGGGTAAAACTACAAACGAGTTAATTTAGGAAAATTCCTGAAATATTCAGCATTAATCTCTCTTCGGAACCAGGGATCCTTCGCTTAGTTGTTAAAGCCCCTGTCTCGTAAACAGGAGATCATGAGTTCGATTCTCGTCGGAGCCTCGTTGTTATGATACTTGAGCTAGTTTTCGTAGCTAGAAAATTTTGAAAAACTAAAAATAATAGTTGCTTGAGATATGCATTTATGCAAACAATAGGGGAAAACTGCAAATGAGTTAATTTAGTAAAATTACTGAAATATTCAGCATTCTTCTCGCTTCGGAACCAGGGCTCCGTGGCTTAGTGGTTACTGCGCCTGTCTTGTAAACAGGAGATCATGAGTTCGATTCTCGTCGGAGCCTCGTTGTTATGTTACTTGAACTAGTTTTCGTAGCTATTAAATTTTGAAAAACTAAAAATAATAGTTGCTTGAGATATGCATTAATGAAAACAATAGGGTAAAACTACAAACGAGTTAATTTAGTAAAATTACTGAAATATTCAGCATTAATCTCGCTTCGGTACCATGGCTCCGTGGCTTAGTGGTTACAGCGCCTGTCTTGTAAACAGGAGATCATGCACTCTTAAAAATACTAGGTTGTTTTCAAACCAAATGGGGTCAAAAAACTACCCAAACAAGGGTCCGTATTTACCCTACCCAGAAAAAGGGTTGATTTCAATTGACCCAAAACATGTTATATATTCAACCAAAAGTCGGGTTGAAAAACCACTAACTTTAAGTTGGGTTATTTTGTCAACTCGAAGTTGGGTCGAAATCGACTCGAAGTTGGGTCGAAATCGACTCGAAGTTGGGTCGAAATCGACTCGAAGTTGGGTCGAAATCGACTCGAAGTTGGGTCGAAATCGACTCGAAGTTGGGTCGAAACCGACTCGCGGTTGGGTCGAAACCGACTCGCGGTTGGGTCGAAACCGACTCGCGGTTGGGTTATAATTAATTAGGGACTGGTTGCAACAAAAGATAACTTTAATTGTACAATAACATTTACACTTCACATTCAAAGGCCTTTCTCATGGACCTTATAACATTGCTAACGCCATTTTTTTCTTTTCCTATAATTTTATAAAATGAATCTTGAATCAGCTCCCATACTCTCTTGCATTGTTGGGGATATCCCAAATCAACTACATAAAATGTTTTAAAACAAGTGTCTACAGCTTTTACTAGCGATGTGCGTAAGTAAAAAATTTTTTCCACTACCACATAGCATAATGTTGGGCACAGAGGATCCCCAAACGTAACAATGTGTGGTTGTGGGATTTTTGAATTTTCTACATATTCTTCGATATTTTTAATATCAACCTAAAAATTTTCAAATGATTTTAATATAAAATAGTTACAATATTTATCATTACTCGTGAGAACCTTACCCCAACATTCACAATAAAAGCACTTCTGACATCAGCTGTTGAAGGTTTAATTGTTCGTTTGCCAGCCTTATACGTATTTGACGGTACCAAGTATGGCAAAGCATAAATGCAAGCATTTTCTAAAATCTCTGAAAACAAATATAAAAATGAGCTACCTTTTAATGGTCTTAAGGAAAAATATCGAGGAAATTACTCAAATTAGCAATATACCATTATTATCCTGTTGTGGTAGAAATTTAAGTTCCCTGAGGGTAATCTCTTTCATGTCAACAAGCGCTTGTTGCTTAATTTTTGACAGTATTTGGACCAGTTGTTAACCAGGTTTTCACAATTATCCGGGTACAATAATGAGAAATCTTGCTCAATCTGTGATGAGCCCACGAATACAGTATATAATTATTATTAAAAAATAAGTTTTTAAAAAAAGTGCGAAAAATGGACCCACCATGCCAGGTATGTCTTTCAAACGAGGGAATTCCAAAAATATCTCCCCAATATTAGAATTTGGATGGGACTTTATCCATTTTTGTCTCAAAGTGGCAGTCATCTTCATATATTCCTTTACTTGGGAATACGGCGTTGTGTTGGCTTTAAGCCAGTCTATCATTACCTCCCCTTCATCTTCATGCTCAATTTGAGGTAGTTCTGAAAATTGGAAATAGAATGGTATTTTTCTTAATGAATCAACACAAATGATTTCAATGTTAGATTGCAACGGTACTACATTCTTAATTTATTTATATTTTAGCATGTTTAATAAACACCTACCACATATTTTTGCCAACCCGGATGTGGTTGCTGACATGTCTGGTTGTTGTTCATCTATCGTAATACTGTTTTTCCTGAGCTTCTTCCTAACATTTCTCAAGCGCTCTTCTATATAGCCTGTCGCTGGGCGTTTTTGTCCACGAGAGAACCAGACCAACTAGAGTGAAAATATTGTAGTAATTGTAAGAAGTAATTTAATTAACCGTTTGAAGTACTAACATGGCCAAGATGATCTCTGTCCTCAAAATTAGGAAATTCTCTGACTATAGACTTTGAAAGTTCTGTTTTCAATGTAGGTGACGGGCTGTGAAGTGTTTCAGTATGATATATTATCAATTAAAAACGTTACCGTAAAAGACAAATTACTTTTGACCAAATTTTTCAATTAAATAAGACACCATGATCCTACACAATAGTCTTCTGGATTTTAAGGATATATGATCAGAACTAAGATTAGCACATAATTCTTTCCCTTGGGGATGATTAAGAACGGCTTCCTTCACTTTCTATAGATGGAAATTTATAATTTTTTACTGCTCATACCATTAGGCCTAACTTGATAACTACTTACAAAATTGCTTTCCGCCGCTTTCTTGGTACTATTTACCAAGTTGCTTTCTGCAGCGTTCTTAGGACTTAAGTTTAATTCAGATTGATTTCCTTCAATAATATTGTCTATGTCGACGATTTTTTTAACCGGCCCATTTGTTACAGAATCACAACCAGGCGACAAAATTTGATCGTTAGAGTTAAGTTCATCCATTGAAAGTTGAGAACTTGTCCCAGTTTCATTAATTTGCATATCTCTGCTTTAGAAAAGAAAATGAGAGAAACAAATCCTGCCGCTTATGGCTGATATATTTGCTAGCATAGGTTCAAAGTTAATACGCAGTTAAAAATTACTTATTCCAGTTACTAATTTTCGATCATATAATGATGGTGCAACAAGTGCCCTTTCAAATTAACATTGAAATACACTTTCGGCGACTTAAAAGTACCGATGTTTCGGAACCACATAATGAGAATCGTCATTTTCATTTAAGCTGCGACTCAAGTTTAAAGGGCTAAAATCAATGATGCCATCAATCGACTTAAGTTCTAGCTTGAAAGGAATGACTGGCGCTACTTTATAAGCATGATAATGTCGTTCAAAAGACAATGTCTCAAGAAGCGAAATAATAAAATAGAAAGACTGCTGGCCTATCAAAATTATGTATTCTATCTGCCCGAAACGCGGCAAGTCATCACTTGACACTTGCAACACCACTGTATTTCCAGGTTTATATGTAATGCCGTAGTACTTAACCCAATTAGAACACCCTACATCTTCGTAAACTGATATTTTCAATAGTTTGGCAATTTCTCTTCCATGCTTTAAATTGACCACCAGAATGTTATGGCACAAGCCAAATTCAGTGTTTCTTTTATCAAATGCTTTGTTATTCCGAGAGTTATAGGCAAACATCATTTGATGTCTGAATGAGAGAGACTTCGTAATATTCTTGAAATTGCAAATGATGTGCGCATACCTTTTAAAAAAGTTATGCTTAGCTTCAAAGCGAATAACACCAACTCTCGTTAATGGCCCGATTTTATAAATGCAATCGACATAATGTAACATAAAATGATGTTTTGGTTTTAGAGAGCGGTCTTGAAATAAGCTCAAAAAGCATTCATGATGGTCAGATATAATCTGAGCAAGATATGGAAGATGTCCTTCAAAAATTAAGGGTGAAAATATGATGTCTGTGCAATCTATAAGCATAAGCAATAACTCGTAAACTTCGTGCTCTACTGGAATTAAATCGCCTATCAAAAATGGCAAATATCTCAACAAGCAGGCAAATTGCGATGCAATTTGTCCGGTTGCGCCATCTGGGTTTTTCAACATATTTTTAGTAATGGGAGAAGGTTTATTTTTCATGTCAGGTCCAAATGCGAAATTAGATAATCGTGAGTTTAGAGTATCCAGTGTTAAAAGCTTCTCAGAAATGAGCCTACCCAAAACTAGTTTGACTTCCAGAGGCCCAACCCCTTCTAAAATACCATGCATTACGTCTGGGACCGTTTATACCTGTCCTCAAATGAGAATATTGAATTAACTGTGATAACGTAAGCACCATTCTTTTAACTGCGGTATGGAAAACACATTGTAAATTTTGTCATCTTTCCTGTAATATTTTGAAGTTGAATTCTTCACATGGTGAAAACACTACCGTTGATTTCTAAACCATAATAATTTGGATAGATATGCCATTTTTTACTTAAAACTAGAAGCGCCAATAAACAGTCATGAATACAGTATACCTAGGCCCTAGGGTTAGGATCTGTAGCATGAATCGAAGCAGACTGCGTATTTTTGAAATTCCAAAACAGAGCTGGAAATAAGCTTACATAGACAAACTAAAATACAACTTAAGCCTTGGTCGTAAAGAACCTCGAAAAGCTTATTTTAAATGATATAAAAACCTCTATTAACTGTAATTATTTACCTGAATTACTTTTCTAGACGAAAATTCGACCTGATAACGACGTATTTCTTATTAAGGGTGCTACAGTTAATTAGAAAATACATATAAAGGTGCTCAAGCTCGGATGAAATACCTAAGTAATTTGTTAGCGTCTACTGCTAAGAAATTAAGACAATCAGCAAGAAAGCCAACATTCGCAGCAAGAAAGCCAGCATTCACAATTAGTCAACGTAACTTGTTAGCACCCACAAACCTAGGCCCTTCTAGTTGTCAACGAGAACGAAATGAAGAAATAGGTTTAAGCGCGCTATAAGGTTAGGCTGACTTATGACCCAAAAGTAATTTTTTGATGTACTTTGTTAATTAGTTAAATTACAAAAATTAGAATTCATTAATTAAAAATCGAAATAGGGAAGTTTCTCATTTAAGAAATGCTTGTTAATTTAGAAGTATTCCGAAAACTAACTTCGCTATACTTTTTCCGTATGTCCTATGACCATTTCGTTAAAAAACGAAAAATTTTTAATGCTTTTTCTATGGGACGCTAACCCTAAAAACTGTGAATTTTCCTTTAACATTACGGAAGGGTGTCATGTCATATCTACAAGGGCCTACCGGCCCTGTAGAATAAACTGGGGAGGCCGAGATAGATTAACAACCGAGCTTGGGAAAGGTCAGAGCTTTGGATTTAGTTGCATTGCAAGTGATTTTTCTTTACACACCACTTGTGAACTGAATTGAGAAGAAGGTTGCCCCGGGATTCAAGAGTTCGACGTTAGCGAGCCCATGCAAAACAGAGGCCGTCGTCTGCGAACCCCTGGATATCTGTGTCAGGAATAGGTGTGGTCTAGAATAGTCTGTCGAAGACGACATTCCACAGGGTAGGGCCTAAGCAGGACCCTTGAGGAACCCCGCGGGTTATCGGCTTCGAAATTTTTAAGGTAGGTGGAGTGTAGGTAGCGATCCGACCAGCTAGGAAACTGCTAATTAAACAGTAAAGATTTTGAGGACAGCCTTTCTTTTGCAAAGATCGTAAAATTGAGGGAATCCACGCATTGCCAAATGCGCCTTCAATATCCAGGTAGATCAGGGAAGTATGTAAGCCTTCGTGCTTATTTTGACGTATGAAGGAGTCTGCTCTAGTAAGAGCGTGTACCGTTGAAGTACCTTGCCGGAATCCGAACTGGCGATTGTCGAGCAGGAATTGGGTTTAAAGAAAGTGAGTTAAACGGTTAGTTAGCATTTTATTCAGTATTTTCCTTACAGTCTCGAGAAGACAGATGAGCCTATATGATCGAGGGTTTGTTGGGTCGCGTCCTGGTTTTGAAATTAGGATCAGCTTAGAGGCTTTCCATGCTTTAGGGAAGTATCCAAGTGAAAGACATCCGTTGTACAGAGTTAGTAGGAAAGCAGGGCATGAATCATGAAGGGGTAACATCACCTCCATGGGAATTGCGGTGAGACCTGCAGCAAGATTGGGTGGTATGGATTTCATCGTGTTCGAAATTTCAGCGATGGTGAGACGTCGTTCGTAGTGGATGGCGGTTGTTGAATACTGGCACGCACCTGAGTGTGGTAAGGGAGATCGTGGGTGTCATCATCTGGTTGAAATAGATTATTTACAATTTCGGTTACTGTATCAGATATATTGGAAGTTAGGACCCCTTGAGTATCGCGAAGAACAAATCTTGTATGGCAGGGAGAAGGGGTCAGTAGTACCAACCTCTGTGCAAAAAGAGTGCCAAGAGTCTTGTTTCGCTTGCCTTATATGTACTTTGAAGCTGGCCAATTCTCTCTTGTAAGACAGTTGATGGCTAGAGCGTAGAGGGGGTCAACGGTTCTCTGATAACGGCGACGTAAGGCGTTAACCTTTTGACGTTGAATGTGGAGCGCGGTGGACCACCAGAAAACAGCCCTGTAAAATCTCTGGTCTGGTTTTTTCCTAAGATGTTTATGGCAGAGCCCCTGGATTGTATTTGTATAATCAACCATGAGTGTCTCGATGGATGCTTCATCAGTGAGTGGACGGGACGAAAGAGGTGTGAGCTGATCCCTGGCGTCAGAGCTGAAACCAGCCCAATCGACGTGTTTGAGACTGTAACCAGCATTGTACGTGTGCTGAGGGGGGAGAGCATTAATAGAGAAACTTATGCACCAAGCGTCCGAAAGGGCATCGGTGGATAGTATTCGCCAGTCTGTAATGTAATCGACAAGATCCAGAGATGATATAGTAAGATCAATAAAACTGGTGCCCCGCCCGTCAAAGATAGGACCATAAGTGACGTCATTGTGGACATATAAATTTCGGGTGTGGACGAAGTCTGAGGTAAGTAAACCACGCTGATCAGTGATCGGAGAACCCCAAAGGGAATGCTTCGCGTTAAAATCGCCAGTATGCATGAGATGGGAAGTACCTAAGTAGTAAATGAGTTATTGAGACTCGACAGAAATCGGTTATAACAGAAGAAAATAGAAGAAGAGGGTTACTCTAGCGCTATCGCGAGGCGTCGAGTTGTAAGATTTTCCCGCCTAAAACCAATCCCGCGGGAAAGGCTAGACTCAGATTTTTATCGTGCATTAACACACGAGTGACGTAATGTCTGAGTGCTATGCCGCTTTGGGGTAGAGTGTTTATACATAAGCAGACGAACTGTTTTCTCTTTAGGCAAGCAAGTTGTTCGTTGAAGAGACTCGGTAGGTAGTGATTTATTTCAATTATTTTTAAGCTTCCATCGATTATTAAAGTTTAATTCCAATGTTTTAGGCTATGAAATGAATTTGACTGAAATACTTAATAAAGAGAACGAAATATATAAAACTATAAGCCTTTATCCAAGCAGAGTTGAAATGTTGCAAAGGCTTCAATGTACTGGGGATTTAGAGAAGCTATTTGAATGCTTGATTTCCAAATTTAATTCCCTAAAAGAAAGTGTAAAGGTTAGTGATGGTGATACTACTGATACGAAGGCAGGACTCTGCTATGGATCATTCCTTAATCAATGGCAAACCTATATAACAAGATTAGCAGTGAAAGGAATGGGCATACAAACAGAACCTGTTGAGGATGATTTGAATGTTCCAGCAAATATTATAGAAAAATATTTAAATTCAAAATCGGAAGGTATTATAGAAGATATAGTTGTACAGCTTCAATTCCTGGCGCATGCTATGCTGGACTGTCACAACAATCAAGAATTAGCTTCCACAAAAGCCCATAACGAAGCATCGGCGTTTATAACGTCTAGACCAGTTAAGGATTCTTTGAGACACCAGGAAGATGATGAACAGTACTCAGCTTATTGTCTAGGGGGTGGGGTATTGGGCGAAATAATAAACCTTCATAGGGCGAGGGTAGCTAATGATAAACCTTCTGAAGCACAAAGGAATGAGTCTCGCCAATTACTACTAATTAGTCAATCCCTCTGTGATACAGAAAAGAAAGCAAAATCTTTTCCCGAAGCGTTGAAGAAACGTGACAGTGGAGGAATGCATTATCCACATGAGAAGCTTCTACCTTATTTCAAGAAAGTCATATCTTTTGTTGGTGTTTATTACACTAGATTTTGCAAAACCGACGAAAAAAATGTGATTAAAAAAACCATGTTCCTATTACGTACGGATAAAGATTTGAAGGAAGAATTTTACGCAACTTTACCATTGATCCCAAAATTCATCTGCCAAGAATTTACCAAGTAATTAATTGAAAAGTTCCGAATAATTCAGTTAAGAAAACAGGGGCATGCGCTTTTGAATGATTTTATTTTTGGTAAGAATGAAAAGAAAAATATAAAGGATAACGAACGGGGACAAGGTGGACAACACCTCAGAGACAAACTTTTTCAAGAGAAAGGATTAAACAAGACGTCAAAGATAGCCAAAATAGCAGGTCAAAGTGAAACCCCTAGTCAACCCCCTAAAAGAGTGAAGCCTAAAAATACACAGAAGAATCCCTCTTCTTTTATTAAAAGTGAAAGCTCTTCCCAAAATAAAAAAGCCGAGATTCAAGATATGACAGAAACGAAAATCCCATCCAAGAAAACACCTGCCAAGATTCAAGCCCTCGACATGACTGAAACGACAATCCCAACCAAGAAAAGACCTGCCAAGATTCAAGCCCTCGACATGATTGAAACGACAATCCCAACCAAGAAAAGACCTGCCAAGATTCAAGCCCTCGACATGATTGAAACGACAATCCCAACCAAGAAAAGACCTGCCAAGATTCAAGCCCTCGACATGACTGAAACGACAATCCCAACCAAGAAAAGACCTGCCAAGATTCAAGCCCTCGACATGACTGAAACGACAATCCCAACCAAGAAAAGACCTGCCAAGATTCAAGCCCTCGACATGACTGAAACGACAATCCCAACCAAGGAAAGACGTTTAGAAATAAACTCAAATGGTGAAACAGTTCCTATCAAAATTCCAGACTCCAGCATTAAAAATAGTTTATCTAGTCAAGTTTTGGAAACCCGTAATGATGATCTCAATGTGATAGCCCATACAACTAAGTCTTCTAGAGGTAGAGTGTTAAAAAAAAGGGTACAAAAGGATTATCTGTACTAAATTTAATATTTGTTATCTTTGCCAAAGTACAAAATAAAACTAAAGTGATATTTTACATGAATTATATTTTCCATTAAAATTAATCTAAGATAGATGGTACATTCATCTCGCTTTCCCGATAAAATCTTTCACCGGTCTTAACAGCCGTTTTCATTTCAGAATTGATTAGAAGTGATCGTCTGGCCGGTTTAAAATTGCAACCTGTTAATTTACCCGCTGTTATGTAACGCAATTGGCTGAACATGGTTTCCACAACACTGCCATTTACTTTAACTGGATATATATAAAAGTCAGGATACTTTTCATGGTATTCATTCACGAAGCCGATAAAACCATAAACTGCAATGCGCAGTAAGTCCCAAGTTTGCCACGCTAAAAAGGATTTCCCTTCCTGTCCTGATAATGGTTTCCCAAGCTCAATTGTTTCTTTCGCCCATTCTTGAAAATAAGCAAAACCTTCCAAGATATTTTGGATTGGTTCACTATCGCTAGTATAAACCTTTTTGTGTGATAATAAACCTTTTTCAAATATTAGATGGCAGGCGTGTAGAAAATCATAGCACGCCATGACCTCTTCTCGATCTTTAGGTGGGTCACCCGAAATTGGATGGGTATAATTGTAAAGTTCACTAAGGAAGGGTTGCTGTTGAAATATTTTGGCCGGGGTTACGTTAAGTTTAGTCTAAGAGTCTCTGACAATATATGAATGGCGTAGCCCCTTTACTTGAGTCAGCTCTTTACTTTCCCGCCTTTGTATTTCCCTATCTTCAATTTCTTCTATTTGCTTCCATCCAAATTTCGCGCCATTTCGTTCAAAAGCTCTTGTTCCATCTTCTTTGGAGTGACTTAAGCGTTAATTAAATTCTTCATTTCGTGGCTTGGGCAGATCACAGTAACAAACTGTTTCGAAACTTTGGTGGGATTGAAAAGTCGTAAGTTCCATCGTCTTGTTTTGTGAAGTTGTTTTTCCCTGAGACTGTGACTATTTTTGATCATCGTTAGGTTGGAACTGGCTCCATCGCACACAATAGCAGACACTAGAAAGCCTACAGATTGGAACGCAAATACAACTCTTTGGGTGATAGCTGTTAAACAATTGTGAGTGAATGGTACATTGCTCGGAAAATATGGACCTATTACGTCAAAGATTTCGCCGGCACATCGCCAAATGTATTGAAGAACGTATTCAGCTTTCAGGCAATCATTTAAAGGTTGTTTTTATTTGTAGAAATTATGTAAAGATGGCATTTCTTCGGCGTTCATAGCCAATCCAATGAATTCGTTGTTGCTAACATTCCATACCATTTTTTCCAATTACTTTAACCTCGTCCATAATCAAAAATCCGTCTTGCGGAGGCGACTTTTCTAAGGGGCTAAACGTTCCTTTAAATCTGTCACTTTCTTTCTTTAAATGTTCAATGTCAATACCCGGATCACACTTAATCTTTTGTAATCTCTTCTTAACGATCTCCACGCTTGGAAGATTAAAAATTCTGAGACCTTGTAATGTTTTGTACGATGCAGGTGATCTAGAGTACACGCTTAGTGCCAGACGATATGTTAGTGGACTGAAGCGATTTCCGGTGCTTGTCCCTGGGTTTCTAGCTTGATCATTTAAAAACTCTGATAGTTTCGCGTTTTTACAATCAGTTTTCCAGCTGGTCCGAAAAGCTTGGGCTAGTAAGGGATTACGCTTTTTTACTTCCAAAATAATACTCTCAACTTTCCCTTTGTGATTTTTATCCATCTCTTTTAAAACTTTAAACATTTCATGGCTTTGTTCGGGATTAAGAGTGATGCTATTTTCTTGAAGTTCTTTCTCCATTTTGGAGATTCTTTTCTTTTGCCGATATCTATGGTTGCGAATGTTTTTAACACGTATACGCCGGCTCTTTGGTGTTAGATTTTCAATCGGAAATTGTGAGGTTACGTGTCGTCTCATCATTTTTCTCCGTGGTGAAACTTCCATCACTCTTTCTCTTCGTTTAAGATACCTGACATATTAAACGTAAGCAGAAGAAAATGACGTAAGTATTAATTGACACTAAAACATCAATAAGGAAAGAAACGCACTTTTCTAAAGCTGAACATTTGGGGCAAATGAATTTACTTTCCCCTTTCGCCAAGGAAGACTCTGGCGGTCTGAATATAATTGGACAATGCTTTGATTGATGTCTCTTGCAAGGATGATGAATTTCTTCCAGTGAATTTGCTTTGGCAAACTTCAATTCCTATAATGTTTCAAATTTTACATAAACATAATTAATAGTCATCAATGGCTTAAGCATGTATAGAATGATTACAGTTTGAATCCCTGAGCAAAATCGATTATTTCGATTTAGATAATCTAAAGTTCGGAAGGTCACAGTAGTGTCAATTTCCGATGTATCACTATTGAAATACGTTTCTTGCATAACTGGTTTAAATGCACGAATAACTGATACTATTCCATCTGATGAAAATTGAATTTTAACAGGAATTTCATAAAGTCCTCCTATATCTTGTAACATATCACATCGTGAAACAGTGAGGCACGATATGGACTGAGTACGATTCTGCTGGTACTGGTAATCCAGGTCTGCAAAAATGTAGTTGTTAAACAGAATGAAATACAAGTTCAATCGTTCTTGGTTACTAACCTGATCTATTTTCTATTATGGTGTGCACTTGTCTTATGGCTTCGCTTTGGTAATTATGATTTCCACTTACAATGACCTTATGCTTTAATGTCGATTCAGGTGGCAACACAGAAGATGACCGTTTCCCAAGTTTAACCTTGTGGCTTCTCTCATATTCAGATTTGTAAACCGGTTGTAAAGCACCGATTGAACCAATAGTTGCTTGAAGAGAGTCATTAACATCATATTCACATGTAGCGTTTTCACTTAACAACAGACTTGATGTTGTAATGTTAATATTTACGTCGGTACTATTATCAAAAAGGCTTGGTGCTAAGCTTAATTCTTCTCCAACCGACACAGGCTTTGACCAATTTATACCCGACTTTATACCAGAATCGCCAAGGCCCAAATCATCTGTTGATGTGGACTTACTTTTACCTCCCGGCTTAGTTTGGGTACTTTTAACCTTTCCCGAAAACAACACCGCCTGTATTTTCTTGTCCCTTGTATCTTTGTATGTGAAATCGCATTGTGTACTAGTATTCATCGTATGTTTTAACTTCAATGCGCGTTTAATATACCTGTCGAGCTCAGTTACCGCGTTACTACTACTAACCTATGAACCTCAGTATGAACTATGAGTCTGAAGCAGACGATTGAAACTATAGTTAAAATAGTAGGCGCACGGTGGCGCACAGTCCTATAAAAATCTGTTATCAGAGAACTACTTTCGCCTCATTCCGATTGGCTGGATTCAAATATAAGGGGTGTAGGGTGATTTTAACGTTGTGGTTTGGAGGTATGGGACGACTTGTAAGGCTCAAAGCTACAGTAGCCCTCTTCTTCTATTTTCTTCTGGTTATAATTACAGGTAGGTGTAGCATATACGCAGGAGATGCGCAAAGTTAAACCCTTGTGACGAAGGTCCACAGTAACTATGTCGGATGTTGTTGATAGCAACAATACGTCCAAAGCACGGTTCAGCACCACAATGGCGCAAATCGGAGCAGTAGGAGACGCACATATGCGTGCAGTTACAGGGTAGCCAACGACAGTGTCGTGAAGAAGGTATGGGTCTGATATTAGGAGAACATCAAATTTATGCTCCAAACTAAGTTGTCGCAGGTAGGCCGTGGCAGCTTGGCCATGGTCGATGTTGAGCTGGGCAAAGCGGAGAGGGGAACTATTCATTGGCAGTGGTAGATAATGGCGGAAGTACAGTAGCGGTTTTATAATTTATGCGAGTACGACGAATAGCGAGCTCGTACAGGTAAGAGGGACAGTTTCTGTCCATGGGTGAATGATCAGTGGGAAAGTTGGCGGATCGAGAGGAGTTGGCAGATTCACAATTGCGGCAGCAACGGGTTTTGTTAGTGCAGGTTTTAAAGTCATGTTCTTCTCCACATAGCGTGCAGTGTTTTTGGTCTGTACAGGTTTTACTGACGTGGCCCAACTGACCACAGTGGTAACAACGAGGAACATTGATGTATTCTCGGACTAGATTGCTAGTCCAGCCGATCTTAAGTTTGTGCAGTTTTTTCAGGGTGGTGTAGGCATCGGAGGTGCAGAGAAGAACCCAGTTACAGGTGTTATCTTTGCCATAAAGGCCATAGAGAACACGAATATCAGTAGAAGGAATGTCTAGGTGATTTTGTGCTTGAATTGTATCAACAAGGGCATCCTTCTCGATGTCCTTGCTAACACCAATCACAATTAGCATAGGGTTATTCGAAACTGGTGCTGAGAGGACCACTTGGGAACAGAGGGAAGATGAGTTGATAACAAACTCCCGTAAAGTGTCAGCGTCTTCTTTTTTCGAACAGCGGTTGGTAAGTCCATTGCCCCGCGAGGAACGAATGGTATTGATTCCAATTTTTAACAAAGCAGGATTGACATGTTTGATTATTTTCTTTTTCAGAGCATATGATGAAACCGAGGCATCTTTGGAGCGGACGAGCACAACTGACGCAGGGTCAGATGTAGGCATAGCTTTTTAAGCTTAGTTTGAGCAGTGGCAGCACCGGCCACAGCAGGCGACACCGTGTAAACGGGAACACCTTGAGGCGGAGCAACAGGAGGCATTTGAGGTAAGTGTAACCCCATAGGATGTGAGGGATGTTTAGAATAAACAGCAGCCCAGGATGGTGAGGAATTCAATCGCTCAATAATTTTGCCCTGGCTAGACTCAAGATACCGGATACGATTTTGCAATTCTACATAGCGGCTTGAGATACGTAGTTGTGAAACTTCCTGGTCAATGACCAGAGATTCGAGTTTAGTGAACAGGGCTCGAACTTTGGACCCCTCGTTGATGGTGAATCTGGTATTGGGACAGGTGAGAAGATTTTCTAGCTCCTCTTTGATGGATCTAGCAACGTGAATCGCATTCGGTTCGTGAGACGAGGCCTCAACAAATAAGTCAGGTTCATCATTATCGACATTGTCACCTTCGTCGCAAAGGACGTTAAATGAATTATTCAGGGCAATTTGTTCAGCAATAGTAAAGGGTACAGAACCCGCCTCGTTTTGGGATTTTGAACCGGAACTCTTATTAACTTTGTGTGTAGCGATGGTCAAGGAGTTAAGAAATAAATCGGTCTTACCCAACAGTAGCCGTCGTAGTAGTACCTCCGCCAAAGGCACAGAGAGGTCAACCGGGGACGGGTGACAAAAGTCCCTCGGCACTTTGAACCGGAGCTGGGTCCTCTCTTCCAATCCTCCAGGCCTCCAACCAGCTGGGCGAACCATACCCCCGGTTAATTCGACCCCGGGGGTCTCTTCCTGGGATCATGAAAAGGCCTCTCCAACTCCAGTTCGGGCGTACCCCCCTACGACCCTGGGGGCTTACCTATGCGGAAATTATAGCTAGGACAGTCGGAATCAAAGGAAACCACCAAACTAGGCATGCAGGGCACCCGCAGTGCCACAACCCCTGGGCACTTGCCGGCCTGACCAAAGCCGGCAGCCTGCGCGCTGGGAAAAACCCGGCCGAGCGTCCCTCCGCATAACAGGGACAGAAAACACCAGAGCATCTCCACGTTTGCCAACCGGCATGTGTGTCAATACCGACAACGCCCAACGCATCCTAAATGCATCTGCAACCCTACCTGGTGAGAGTAAGAAGCGACAAGTTTGACACGAACCATTGCCAAGATCCGAAACCTCAACAGAGGATGGGTAAACTTAGTCTGACACCTCCAATACGACCAACCGTCATGAGAAGCTCTACCGGCAACGCTCGTCGCTTCAAGGGTGCACTCAAGCCCCCGCCACCACGTCAAGGTGGTACCCATGGGGGGAGTAGATAGGGAGAGTGGGAATCTCGTTAATCCATTCATGCGCGTCACTAATTAGATGACGAGGCATTTGGCTAGTTTCATATGGTCACGCTCCTTGAAGGGGACTACGTAAATTCGCCACTAGATGGTAGGGCTCACGAAATGAATGCTCTTTTTTTATGAAATTTGGGGGGGGGAGTCAATTAGAAAAAGTAACGAATGGAAAAAATACAAAAAAAGGTAGAAAAAGTTACAATTTGGACATAGCGTTAAATGAAGGGAAAACCAATTAATAATGATACATTAACCCGCATCAAAGTTTCCTCTTCCTTGGCTCATCGTCGGTCCTGTGACCGTCGGCAAACGATTAAACCAGCACCAGCACCTTAAGGAACCTTGAATCGCGCCCAACGATAGATAACGTAGTTGGGCGTTCGACAAACCAACATGTTCGGACAGGTAACGCGCCGATTGGCCGCACCAGGCGCCCCGCCACGTCAGCGTTACCGCCCGAAAATCAACCGAGGTTTTTGTGGTTAGAGAGCAGATCTGGTCGCGCATTGGAGACGAACGGCGGTACTTATCCGTCTTTAGCTCTTGAGCCCGATTAAGGTTGGCGACTACCAGATGGCTTTGGGTTCATCTCTCGCAGCGAGAACGATGTCTGGCTTAAGAATGTTGCCATCCGGGAGGCGATGATGGGTCTCCATCCACACCTTGTGGTGTCGCTTCTTCGCGAAGTCGCAAAGACGCGCCACGATCCAATCGTGGCGTTTATTACGGGCTCCATGCGTCCGATGGCAGCACTGCAGCACATGGGATAAAGTTTCCTTCGCCAACACACCACCTGGAAGGCGGCAGCCAGCAAGGCAATGGGTAGGGCCAGATTGTCCTCTAGTCGTGCGCGCTCGGGTAGGCAAAGAATTAATCCTAAGCTTTAAGGCCTGTATATGTTCGTTCCTACTCATGTTACCCCCGCCACTGGTGATCCAAGAATTAAAAGATGGCACCTCTCGGCAGTACCGGAAGCCTTGACCATCAACGGACCGATATAAAAGTTAGGACCATCGACTGTCGAGAGCCGCTTTTGATTGAATAGGGACGCCCTTATCCAGGGTCATCCGCTCGATTCTACGAAAATGGGTGTTAAAAACTTATAATCAGTTATCCCACGGACCGCAGCATCGTGAGATGTTTGAAGCGATGACAAGAATGCGAAAGTGAGAGAAGGGATCTTCCATCGAAAAGACGGAATACCCAAACCCCCCAGACGGACGGGCGTATGAAAGTACGCCACCGGCACATCGTGAGGCAACCGAAAACAAGATCTAACGTGATGTCTGATCTGTGTGTCGAGCTTGTTTAACAAGCCGACGGTTAACGTCCCAGAACAAGCCCGTGAGTAGAACGTGGCAGAAGGTGGAATATGAGTAAATTAAGCCGTTGGTGTGGCTTAAGAGGGGCCTTCCGAAGAAGGACTGATTTGTCTTCAAGGTCCAGTTTCCCTACCGACGACAATCCGAAAGGACGAAATTCAACCCCGAGATAAGTCCAACAATCATCAATCCCAACCGCGCGGAGAGAGGCCCCCTGGATGGTAAATGGGGCCCCATCAGTCACCACTTTGGTCTTTTTATCCCTGCCAGATGGTATTAGCAAGATCGTGTGACTTTTGGCTACGTTCACCGAGAGACCTGTTTCCGCGAATGCTTTCGAGCAAACGTTGAAGCCCTGCTGTGGTTGAAGCGAGAAGGTTGAAATCATCGGCAAAAGCCTCGGAGTTGAGAGGATCGTTAGATGGAGAAAACCTGTAACCGATGTAGGTCGGCAGGCGTTCAATCTAGGAACGGGACATTTGGGCGCCGACATTTAGGCGCCGGTCATTTAGCCACCGCGATATTTAGTCTCCGCGACAATTTGGCGCCGCGACATTTAGGCTCCGCGACAATTTGGCCTCGAGACATTTAGGCGTCGCGACATTGCCGTAATATTTTCGTGAAAGATTTGAGATATTTAATAAAGGAACATGACAAGTACTTTTAGGCTTATATTCTTTTTATTCAACTGACATCAGAGTTCAACCTTGTTGTTGTTTATCTTCCTTGACTTCCCAAAATAATATGCCTTTTCCAAATTATTGTTGTTTATGTTCATTGACTTCCTAAAATAATATGCCTTTTCCCAAATATTAATGTTCATGTTCGTTGACTTTCGAAAATAATATGCCTTTTCCCAAATATTATTGTTTATTTTCATAGACTTTCCAACTTAGTTTAGGTTAGGTTATGTTTTTTTTTATTGTTTTAGGATTGTTTTGTAAAAACAAGTAAGGTTTCGTGTCCTTTAATGGGGATTGCGAACATAGTCATGCATTGACGCACAGGGACAATACACGGGTTGCCAAATTGAGAGGTCATTACGGATTTTTAGAAGAAATAATGGAAAAATTATTGGCACATAAATGTCTCGACGCCTAAATGTCACGTCGCCTAAATATCGCGGCGCCTAAATGTCACGGCGCCTAAATAACCAACGTCTAAGTGGCGGCGCCTAAATGTCACGGACCGTTCGATCACTATATCCATGACAAGATTTTTTCATAAATTGAGACCAAGCCAGATGATATTTGTATGAAATTAGATTAACCAATTTGATAAGGAAATTAAATATGCTAATCTTAGATAAAACACGCTCGTTAGGCTTGCGAAGCTAGAGGAAGAGATCGCCATTACGAATCTGATATAAATTTTTCATAAATGGAAACCAAGCCACATGATATTAGTAAAAAATTAGATTAACCGATTTGATAAGGAAATTAAATGTGCTAATCTTAGATAAAACACGCTCGTTAGGCTTGCGAAACTAGAGGAAGAGATCGCCATTACGAATCTGATATAAATTTTTCATAAAATTAATCCACAGAAACGATTTAGTTAATTGGCAGTAGGCGAGGGGATCTGCCAAAAAAAAATAAAACTCCCCGTTGTCGGAGAAAAGCCAGGAAAAGTCAGCAAATGCCATAGGTTACGAGTCAAACAATTCAGAGGTCAAGGGAAATGAGGCAAAAAGTCATTAGTAAGAAGAAAGAAATGGACATAACAAATTTGATTAAGATAATTTAACAAAATTAATCAACAGAAACGATTTAGTTAATTGGCAGTAGGCGAGGGGGTCTGCCAAAAAAAAATAAAACTACCCGTTGATGGAGGAAAGCCAGGAAAAGTCAGCGAATGCCATAGGTTACTAGTCAAATAGTTCAGAGGTCAAGGGAAATGAGGGAAAAGTCATGACAGAGAAATGAAAAAGTTTGAAGAAATTTAGGAAAATATATCTGATTATATATTAAATGGATTTGTCAAAATATTTTAAGAAAACTTGTTTTTGAGATTTATTTTTTTTACATGTTATAAAAATAAATGCCTTTACTTATTTTTATTCACCAATACTTGTTTTTTAATTCACAAATTTCCTTATTTGTTTTTCATTTCTTCTTAAAGATTTTGAACTTGTGAGGTTAATTCTGGGGCGTTTGCTGTAATATTCCGCAGGAATGCGGTGCTGTAAATCATTATTTGTCAATTGCATTGCAAATCAGTTAATTTTATTAAATTTTAAGGTATTCTTACTTTCCAGTCAAGTTGGGTATTGCCAGCCATAATTAATAGGCTACCATGACTAACATGGACACGCCATTCAGCATTAGAGCCCTATAAGCCATTATGGAGAGTGGTTAGTTATGTTTGTTAAAATTTCCCAAATTTATCTTACCGAATATTTTTTAATTCTTTTAATTCAAACTTCCTTGTTTCCCCCAATGATATCGATGATATTGTTGGACAAACACCCATGGTTTTCTCATCATCACAATGCCAGGCAACTCCATCGTTGCAATCTCGGTAGAAGTTCAACAATACGGAGTTGAAACTTGCTTCTTCGATTTCCGAGTTTCCATTGGCCTTCTCTCTTAAGTAAGCCTCTATCTTGGTCTTGATTGTGTAAACGCTTGGGTTCCACTGCTCATTGGGTTTGTGATATATTCCTTTTCCATATCGGTATGGCAAGGGACAAAACCAGCAGGTTAATCTTGGCACTGGACCAGCATTTCCATTTTGGAAGATGACTTTTGTTCCCATTGCACGCCATTCTTTATTACTTTGTAACAGGGTTGGCAAAAATTAAGTTTTTTTAAAAAAAAACAAAAGTTGTGTTTTTAATTGTTTAAAACACGATTTTTTGTTTTAAACTGTTTTTTAAACAAGTAGAAAAAAACACAAAAAAAACTAGTTTTAAACAGGTTTAAATCACTCTTCCAGATCTAATAGTGTATTTCGCGGCTCTCCATTTAAGCCACTACTCCCGCTAGCGCAAGGCGCTTATTTTCACAGCCTGCTTGATTAAACAAAATGGTCTTGGTTTGGACCAAGACAGAAAAAACAAACTATGAGAGTGACGTTTATCAATTGACTGAAGATCCGACATTGCGATTTTTCTTTATTTATATTAATTTATTCCTTAATCACAATTTAATTCAATCAACTTATTTAATTGCTAATCGATTTATTCTCTCCAAATTAATTGAAAAATAACATATTTGAGCTTTTTCAAGAACAAATTAGATTTTCCAAAATTATTTTATGATATTAATTATTTTGAAGGGAGTGCGTGTTAAGCGACCAATACAGATTATGTGAAATATTCTACTGACTGTTTAAAAAGAGCAAGAGCTCCTTAAATTTAGAATTTCAAGGTGTAAGAAATTGTCCGTGTGGAATTAGAACCAGAGACCACATAAACCCAAAGCGAGTATCATACAGCTTGACCAACAGACCACGAAAACGTATTGAGAAGAAAAACACGATTAGACGAAATCAAGAGCTCCTAAAATTTAGAATTTGAAGGTGTATTGAAAGGGTCCTTGCCAGGGTTGGCAAAAATGTATTAAAAAAAGTTGTTTTTATTGTTTAAAACACGATTTAAAATTAGATTTTCCGAAAACATTTTATCATGAAATTAATTATTTAAAAGGGAGTACGTGTTGAGGGATCTATTTTGAATATTTGAAATGTTCTACTGACTGTTTAAAAAGAGCAAGAGATCTTTTCAAAACGAAAATGTAATTTTTTAATAGCGCATACAAAATGAGGGTGATGGGTAAAATTGTTCATTTAACCACAAATGTCCAAATGCTTGATTTCTTTTGTGGCCACTATTAAGGAATTTTCACTTCCATGCTGCAGAGTTTCTTGGTCAGAACTCATACATTTGAAACTTCACCACCCCTTTCTACTTTGTACGCGCTTCATGTTTTCCGTTTACGGATTAAGCGTATTCATTTTAAAACTGTCAAGGGCCTGGCTTTAAATATTACGCGTACTCACTTTAGAACAGTAAAATGTACCAACAGTGTAGAAAAACGTTGTTCCTTTACCTTAGGTAGACGACAAAATAAGTTATTCCAAATCAAATTATTGAATATCAGTCTTCAATACAGATTGGTAACGGATAAATCAACTGAAAGGGTTTCCAAACAATTAAACACTCATATGAAACAGTCAAATTATTTCAAGGTTTTGACTGAAGCTTATTATTTCTATTATTTAATATTTTCGCTCATTTTCAAATAAAACGAGTTAAAAATATTCGAAATTCCTCACCATAAAAATACATGTTTTAAACTGTTTGTTTAAAACGTTTTAAACAAATTAATGTTTTTTTTCGTGGCTGTTTAAAACAAGTTTTAAACCAAAGTTTAAAACAATTTGTTTAAAACTTGCCAACCCTGCTTTGTAAAGAAGTCAGGATCGTAGTAAACACTAAAATGCGTTACAACAACCAAGTTTGTCAATCAAACCCTTAAGAAATTATAATAATATAAATTATACAACTTACAAAGAAGGCATCTGCGAAGAGGGGTTCAAATTTACCCATTTTCTGAAATGTTCGCTGGTAAAATCAGTGCGCTTCACAGGATTTTGGCCACCAACTGCTCCATTGTATATTACGCGCCTTTTCGACTCAAAAGCCATTTTTCAATAATGATTTTGGCAAAACTGCAAACCTCACAATAATCTTAATAAAACACCGCACTAGAAAAACAATCTTAATGAGAGATTAATACCGATCTTAAACAAACAATGACGCCACGCTTAACTTGAACTAAATCTAAAAGTAAATTGTAACGAAATGAGTAGTTAGTTTGTTTCCTAATCGTTGATTGGACATTTTCGACGATTTTGAAACGATCACTCTTATTGGGTGGTTTGAAGCTAAAATTATCGCCTAATATGGGCAAACTTCAAGATAAAAGTTGATTGAGCCACACCCTCTTTGCCAGATCGCACAGTAGCGCTGTCCTAGTGTCCTTTACGGGTTGACGTTTGTAGGCGCTAACGGTCTTTGCTAACGGGGAGCAGAGGTGGGCAAATTCACGAATTTTTCGATCATTCACCGAATTTCCCCCGCTTGGTAGTACAACGTAATTCGCGATTTGCCCAACACTGACGGGGAGTCGCCTGCTCGCGTTTATTCGGTTGCGATTTCCGAAAAGTTAGGTTGTTCAGGTTAAGAGTCTAATTATGGCTGCTAACTTTCAAAGTAACAAAAACCCAATGATGAAAATGGAGGCCGTTATTGGTCCGAAAACTAACTGGCCGCATGACATTAAAAAACTTGTAACCGTAAAATTTAAAAGTAGGAAAGGGGGCCTAATTTCACGAATCACAAAGAATTTAAATAAAAAAGAAAACTAAGAAGTTCCCAGGTTACCCGTTTAAAGGACTTCTTGTCCATGACTGACTAGATTTACCAAGTAGTCCATTGTCGAAAGAAGACACAGTTCGTAATCGAAATAAAACTTGTCTTTATTAATCAAAAACACGTCTGAACTTGAGCGCGGGTACAAAAACTCGAACTGACTCCGTTACAGACTGAGGCAGGGGTTTTTATTCCCGCGATAAACGTTTTTATACATTGAAAGCAGTGGCGCTTAAGGCGCCACTTCGAGACAATTTGGCCTTATACAGAATTTAGTATAAAAAATACAAAATGAGTAAAGCAGACGACGGGTTTTTTTCCCGGGAAGGAGGTGCTGGCCAGTCTTGGAAATAAGGATTTTTTTTAAACTAGTCCTCGGGACCAGTGACCCCCAGCGTCTACAATATTAAACTGGTTCTTGGGACCAGTGACCCTATCCCTAATTTATTTTTTACTAATCCTATTGAAAATTAAGGGAGTATTTCGTTGACGCACAGCCCATTCGATCGGGCTATAGATGCAAAATTGTCAAAAATCAGAGTTAAATCTTAACATTTCCGTCATCGGGAGGAACACCGTTTTTGGTCCTAATTTTGAAAATACTGGTTGAAATCTCTTGAAATTTTAATGAGATTTGCTAAATAATGTTTGGTATTTTTGTGCAAACGTTTTCTCTTACAAAGCTTTTTGTAACAACATTAAAACGAAAATTAACCATAATTTAATGGCTTAGTCTCAAACAGTTTATATTTGTTTCCTTCAGTATCACTGGTTCGAGTCTCTTGAAATTTTAGTGAAAGGCATATAGAAACCGTTCAATGTGCCTCTCACTAAAATTTCAAGAGATTCGAACAAGTGAAACGGAAGAAACATATTAAACCGTTCCAAGATCAAGCCCTTTAATTAGGGCTAATTTCGTTCTAATATTTATACAAAAACTATGAAAGGGAAACTTTTTTAAAATTTCCAAAACATAGCAAACGTTGTTTTGCACATCTCTTAAAATTTCAAGAGATTTGCACCAGTAGTTTCAAAATTAGGGCTATTTAACTGTGTTCCTCCATAGCCGGTCATGTTAAAAGCTGGCTCCTTGGATTTTTCAAGCGAAAAAGCCCAAAATTTCCAACACGCGCTTTACATAGAAAAACATTGTGTGGAGGGACTTCTATAGCGTGTGAAGCCAAAGCGTGATCGAGTGGGCTGTGGTTGTAGCAAGGAAGATAAGAATGAGAATAAGTCAAGGCTAGGAGACTATATCCATGGAGTAGAAATTTAAAATGACTAGAATTTTTAAACTGGTCCCTCCTGAATTTTCATAAAAATTCTCAATTAATAAACTGGTCCCAAGGACCAGTAACCCCCGGATTTTGAATAAAAAAACTGGTCCGAGCAATAATAAACTGGTTTTTGACCTGTGGACCTGTGCTATTTCCAAGACTGGTGCTGGCTGTGGACGGTTACATCCTCCCCCAAAGAAAAGTCGTCTGCTGCAAGGCGAGTTGAACCCGTGTGTGTCAGGCGGCGCAGATTCGGCGCCATCTGTCTTCGGCGGGCCTTGTACGCCTCGCAGTGTACCTTTCATCAGGGACTATGTGCGGTGGAGTAGTCTTGGACCTCACCGAGGCTTCCACGGCGTTGCCGATGCTGAATACCCTTGCATAGATACAGTCTCCCATGGTTCTCGCGAGATTGCTTGACGCGAAAAGTTAAAATCACTAGACGTCACATCTGTGATTGAATGCATGCGTAGATACTGTTCTACCTCTGCGCGAGACCGAAGAGTCTGATGCGGATAATTAGCTGGAGGGTGATAATTTATGTCCAGATCAGGACCTCCAGGCTTTAGCTTCTTCCCATTACTATCTCACGTTTCCATCCTTTACGAAAAGTATTGACAAATCTCATAGGATGATGGGAACAGGGTTGGACAATTCCATTTCGTCTTCCTCAGACTCAGAGGAAGAACTGGAATCGTCAGGGTAGAGGAGAGGGGTAGAGGGAGAGACTTCTCCTCGAGCTCCTATCAGGAGAGGAAGGAGGAGAAAAGTCTGGCTGTATATGATTCACTAGGAAAAACGCTGGAGGATCTGAGAATAAGGCGAATGCGTCTGGCTCGGATTCCTCAGGTAGATCTGGTACTTCTTCCGAGGGGACATAAGAGGATCCATCATTGGATGAAGATGAGGTTTCATTGCTCCTCGTTTCTTCTCCAGACGACTCGGCCTGCGCTTCTTGGTCTCTTAACAGTCGTTGTCTTCGTTCTCGTCGAGTCTCACGACGTTCGTCACCAGTACTGACTCCAGCGACCTGAAGTACAGGTATGGACTGTGACGAGGTAGAACTTGAAGACCAACTACTTGACGTGAGGATGACTGGCTTCAGTCCGGTTGGCAGACATCTTTGTTTGACCCAATACAGCTTCAAATGAGCGATATTCTCAATTCCTTTCTTTTCTCCAGTCTCTGGGGTCTTCTAATTTATATCGCAATCGGGTCTATCTTCTTTGCGATTTTGTGGGACCATCCCATTCGGGACATAGCTTAGCGGAGACATTACGTGCCGCTTGAGACAAGGGATGCGTCTCCTTCCAGACAAGTACACCAACGGGAAATTCAATTCCTTCCCGCCTTTGATCGTAGTAGGGTTTCTGGTGGGCTTGCGCTTTCTTGGCAAGTTCTTTAGACAAAGCAAGTTGCTTCGCTAAAGCTGAGAGCGATGCGGACCTTTCAACAAAGTCCGCTACTGGCATACCCACGTCCAAGTCCCAGGAAAATCTCGGTTCCCTACCCATGTTTGGGTAGAAAGGAGTTCTTCCTGTGTGTGTTATTCTAGGAGAGCGATAGCTCTCTTAGATAAGACCTCATACTGCTCTTAATGTATAAGGAGGGTTTTTTGTTTGGATGTAGTTTTTTTGTATTGTATTAATTGTTTTGAAAAAAATCCACTGAACTAAAATTCGGACCCTGAATATGTGGTTAAAATTTCAAAGAGATCCCTCCATTAGTTTTTTTATAGAAAATAAAGTTGCTAAGGGTGGTTTTCATTTGCATAAAATGATTCAGCCCTTGTGGTGAAAAAGTTAAATTTTCCATAGAAATAACATGGAGTTTTTCTCCATTTCACCCATTTTGTCGCAAACCCTTTGCAATGAATTTGTTACGTTTGGTTTGAGAACGGTTTTATATCAAAATCTAAACCTTTTTCTTGGACCATTTTTAAGGTTTTTGAGAAAAATTAAGTTTAAGTGCTAAATTTCATGTTTTTTAATCATGCTTTGACTTACGTTATGCAGGCTCCGTCATTTATGACGTAGGTATGAAAACTATGTAGAGAGGAGAAACGATTTGTTTTGGGCAATGGCCGCGTTTTGTCACCTTAAAGATTATTTTTAAACTTTGAGAACGTTGTTGAGCTTTAAAAGATCTGATTTTAATATTTTCGTAAGTAATACTTAATTTTGATTCAATACAAAAAAATTTAAGGGTACGATTTAGTCAATAATTTATGAAATGAATTTCATTTATTATTGCTAAGCCTCGGTCTTAGCAATAGTAGTTTTCGGCTGTAGGTAGTACGGTAAGTAGGAGATATACAGCTATAGACATTTTTTTGTATAGACAATACGTCGTCCGCTCCATGGTCAGCTGCCTATCGCTCGAGCTTGAGCCTTAAGGGAAATATTTTCACGTTTCATGTAAAAGAAGGGTTTATTTTTTTTTTTCGTAAGTTAAACCTTATTATAATTTAATACAAAAGAATTTAAATTTAGGATTTAGCCGATAATTTTTAAATTCACTGATTTCACTAAGCCTTGGTCAAAATTTAAATACAGCCGATTGGGTAGGATTTTACTTTACCTACCTAACCCAACCAACACTTAATTCTGATTAATTAGGCCACGGGGAGTTCGAAAAAAATAGTGAAAAAATTCTAAACCCGCCGCAAGTTGGTCAAAAATTTTTTGAAAATTTGAAAATTGCATGTACTTACCGCCATTAAGACCGCTACGCGCCTAAACGCATTCTGCCCTCGATCTTGAAAAACTACCGGGGGGGGGGTAAATATAATAACAAGGACTCGCGACGGAAATATAGCTATGAAATTTAAAACACCCGCTGAAACATTTACAATTCTCATACCAGGGTAGAAAAATATTTCAAGCAAGCTCCAAATTTAAAAATAAACAGCGATATTTTGCTAAATTGCGTAGATTATTTGGGAAGTAAATGAAGATAAACAATAATATTTTGGAAAAGGCGTAAATTATTTGGAAAGTAAATGAAGATAAACCACAATATTTTGGAAAAGGCGTAAATTATTGGGAAGTAAATGAAGATAAACCACAATATTTGAGAAAACGTAACTAATATATTGGAAGTAAATAAGGTTAACGTAATATTATATAGTAGTAGAAAAACCAATATTTTAAAGGAAATAGAGTACTTATGTGGAATTTTGAAGTAAAAAAAGAAAAACCACAATATTTTGGAAAGGCGTAACGTAATATTATTGGGAAGTAAATGAAGATAACCACAATATTTTGGAAAAGGGCGTAATATTATTTGGGAAGTAAATGAAGATAAACAATAATATTTGGAAAAGGCGTAATATTATTTGTGGAAGTAAATGAAGATAAAGCACAATATTTTGGAAAGGCATAATATTGTTTGTAAGTAAATGAAGATAATTAGCAATATTTTTGAAAAGGCGGCCAATTATTGGGCAAATGATGGTGAACAACAATATTTCAAAAAGGCTTCAATATGTTGGAAGGAAGTGTATATTAAAATTATACACTATTAACTGCAAAACTGTTTATACCGATGACTATGCAGTAAAGTATGGCACTTTACCCGAGAAACACCACTTGGAGGTGGCCACACGTCGTTTCTCATGAGGAGTTTTGATAAGGCAGGCCCCCTTGCCTACTGCCGCTATAATCGAACCGGGGAGTTTTGATAAGGCAGGCCCCTTGCCTACTGCCAAAAACTTAGAAAACGTTGCCGTATTCGTCAGTGAATTCGGCAGTGTTTTCTTCGTTTTGGCCAGCAATTAAAATGCTGGTTCTGTCTCGGGATCGAGAGCAGCTCTTCCTCCGAGACCCCGATTTCAAAAAGAGAGGAATCTATAAACAATTGTGACCAAACTATCCTGGCAACAATTCAGGAGGTGGATAAATTAGACGCGGAAGCGACAGAAATGATAGCGTACCAAGAAAAGATCAACATCACCATATTGAAAAGTAAAGCCCAGCGCCGAATTCGAAAAGCAGCGGAACTATCAGCGGGAGCATCAACGAGTGGATCAAACGGTGGAGGTTCAAACAATAGCGGAACCAACGTCGTCACCACCATTACGAAGGAAGAAGGAACACGACTCCCAACCTTAGCGATTCCAAAGTTCACCGGAGATTTCACCGAATTCGACGGATTTTGGAGCAGATTTAAGTCATCAGTACACGAAAAAACCACCATAACAAAGGTAGAAAAATTTAACTACTTAGCATCCTACTTAGACGGAGACGCGAAACAAACATTAGCGGGAATGAAGGCTTCAGATGTAAATTATGACGAAGCTATTAGATTATTAAAAGAACGTTTCGGACGTACCGACTTTGTTGTACATAAACATGGGAAAGCGTTAATGAATTTAGAACCTGTTACGGACTCGAACGACACTAAAGCCTTGCGTAACCTATATGATAAAATTCAATTAAATTTGAGGTGTTTGTCGGCTCTGGGGATAGATGCCACCTTGAGTGGAACCTTTATATGTCCAGCGTTGCTATCTTGCTTACCAAAAGATATTAGGCTAGATTATAGTAAAAAAACATATTAGACGCGGAATGGAATATACCGGCATTAGTAGAATTTTTAAAAGGCGAAGTTGAAGGCCGCGAAACCTGCGCCTTACTAGGCGAATCCTCAAGACGAGAAAAACAACATCCTCAAAATCAAGCGCAAACATATGAAAACCCACAGTACTTCTCAAAACCACAACGCTACGCGAATAATTCAAATAGACCACGAAATTACATCCCAACTGCAAACGCTCTCCAAACCAACGTCATGACAAGATCAGTATTTTGCATCTTTTGCAAAAATTCCAATCACGCATCATCTTAAAAATTGCAAAAACTATACATTAGAGGAGAAAAGGAATCAAATTAGGGACGCGAGAAGGTGCTACCTATGTCTAAAGCTTAGCCACGATGCGAGACGGTGCGATTCGTATTATCGAACCTGCAAGCAATGTAAAGGCGGACATAATTTTGTCGTTTGCCACCAAAATGAATCTCATAAAAAGGTCAGTCAGGGAAGTCAAGCAGAAGGTAGCACAGAAATAGCAGCCAACACCATTGTTGACCCTAGCAGGCAAAATGTCTGTTGCAAACCGCGCAAAATAAAGTCAAGAACGTAGATTACCCAGACAATAGCAATTTGGAACCCGTACGATGCGTGCTAGACAACGGAAGTCAAGGAACCTTTGTATTAGCAGAAATATCAAAAAGGCTTAGTCTCCCCGTAATCGGAGAAAAGTTAGTTTTAGTAACGGAATTTGGAAATGAACACCCGTAGAAAGATAAAGAAAAATAGTAAAAATTAGCCTCCATAACGCGCAAGACCCTTCGAAGAAAATAGAAGTAGAGGCCGTGGAAGTACCATATATCTGCCGCGCCTAAGTATCAAGCTGCGACGAAATCCAAAGCTTTGTCAGAAAAACTGGCGTTCAGTTAGCTGACGATCCAAACCAAACAAACCCTAGCAATTCGCAAATAAGCCTTTTAATTGGCGGAGATTATTATTGGGACATTGTGAAGGGAAACCACGAGCGAATGAAAAAAAATTAGTAGCTCTGGAAACAATATTGGCTGGACAA